>CM054059.1:494499572-494764983 GCA_028641055.1 Alopecurus myosuroides | reverse complement strand
CCAAGACCTAATACTAACATCACCACATATTACTAATAGTCCTAATATTAATCTAATTAACACTAATACTAACAATGTAATTAAATTAATTAACTAAAAAATTACAATTGTTGAGGATGAGGGCGCGGCGAGGAGGCGATCTCACCTCGAGGAGGAGGGCACGACGGCGAGGAGCAGGACTTGGGCGCGGGCGAGGAGGACCGACGGCGATCTTGGGCGGCGCGCACGGAGGAGAGGACGGGCCGCGCGGGAGTAGAGGACGGGCGGCAGGGGAGGAGGCGTAGAGGAGCGGCGGCGAGAGGATGGCCGGCGGCGAGAATTGGGCAGCCTAACGGCTTCGTTCTGGGACTTCGTCGTTCTGCGTCTTAACCCCGGGCGCTTGCTCGGCCCGGGGTTATATAGGCGGGAGCGTTTTGCCCCGGTTGGTAACACGAACCGGGGCAAAAGGTTCTCTTTTGCCCCGGTTCGTAACCTTTTGTCCCGGTTTGTAACACGAACCGGGGCAAAAGCCCCAAATTTCAGTTTTTCGGTGTTCTGCCGCCATTTTTTTCTGCCGCCAATTTGCAATGTTTCAAATACTTTTAAAATACTTTTTCAAATACATTTCAAATGGTTTAGAATTTGGAGAAACTTTCAATATGAAAAGTATTTAAAATTGCGTAAACATCTCAAATACATTTTCTGTTTTATAAAATAATTATTCTCACTATTTAAACTAGTAACAATTTTTGAATTTTCAAACATTTTAAAAATCCTAGTTTATGAATGGTTTAGAATTTGGAGAAATTTTAAATATGAAAAGTGTTTCAAATTGCGAAAACAATTCAAATATAATTATTCTAACTATTTAAACTAGTAATCATTTTTTAAAATTCAAACATTAAAAAAAAACCTAATTTATGAATGGTTTAAGAAGAGGAAGAGATCTGCAATGTTTTCACCAATGATATGGATAATCTGCAACGTTTGATACATTATTACAAAATAGTCTAGCAATATTACATGAACCATGAAGGTTTAATACGTTATCACCAACTAGTGTCGCCATTGTTTACTTTTCTGTCGTAGCCATGGAGTATCTTCATTATTTAACGCGATGCTTGGGTCAGTTTTCACTCTGAAGGGCGGAATTTCTTCAGAATTATTATAATCTTGTGACATTTTTGTCTTGTCCTCCACTCCCATAATGTTTCTTTTCCCTGAAAGAACTATGTGCCGCTTCGGCTCACGGCATGATGTACTAGAATTCTTATTTTTTTTTTCTTTTCCTCGGTTGGGTAGACGTGTCCTTCACATAGAAAACTTGAGCCACATCTTTGGCTAGGACGGATGGTTCGTTTCTGTACCCAAGATTATTGAGATCCACTGTTGTCATTCCGTACTGCTGGTCTACCTTTACTCCTGTCATCTTGACCCATTGGCACCGAAATAGAGGGATCTTAAAATTAGGTCCATAGTCAAGTTCCCATATCTCCTCTATGTAACCATAATATGTGTCCTTTGTCCCATTGTATCCGGTTGCATCGAAACGGACTCCACTATTCTAGTTGATGCTCTTTTTATCTTATGCGGTCGTATAAAATGTATTCTCATTTATCTCGTACCCTTGGAAAGTCAGTACAGTCGAAGATGGTGACCTGGCCAACAAGTAGAGATGATCTCCAACAATGTTGTTATTCATGAGTTTTGTCTGCAACCAGGCGCTGAAACTATCCATGTGTTCATCATTAATCGAGGATTCTGATAGCCCCGTATTTTTGGACCGTATAACATTCTTGTGTTCATGGATATAAGGATCCACCAAGGTGGACATTTGTAGAACTGTGTAGTGTGCTTTAGTGAAAGAATGTCAGTCCATAAATATCTTTGCTTTCCTTCCTAGCGTGTCTTTTCCACTCATTCTTCCCTCATGCCGCGATTTGGGAACACCAATCGACTTAAGGTCTGGAAGAAAGTCAACACAAAACTCAATTACCTGCTCTGTTCCATAAACCTTGGAGATGCTTCCTTCTGGCCTAGCACGGTTGTGAACATATTTCTTTAAGACTCCCATGAACCTCTCAAAGGGGAACATATTGTGTAGAAACACAGGACCGAGAATGGTAATCTCTTTTACTAGGTGAACTAGGAGGTGTTTCATAATTAATATTGAAGAAGGATGGTGGGTACACCAACTCGAAGCTGACAAGACATTGGACGACATCTGTCTGTAACGCTGATAGACTTTCTGGATTGATTACCTTCTGAGAAATTGCATTGAGGAATGCGCATAACTTCACAATGGGTAGTCGAACATTTTCTGGTATAATGCCACTCAACGCAATCGGAAGCAATTGTGTCATCAACACGTGGCAGTCATGAGACTTCAGGTTTTGGAATTTTTTCTCCGCCATATTTATTATTCCCTTTATATTCGACGAGATGCCAGACGGGACCTTGATACTATTTAGTGCTTCAAAAAAGATTTCCTTCTCTTCCTTGGTAAGAGCGTAGCTGGCAGGACCACCTTGAAACCGCTCAGGATTCTTGCCATCTCGTCCTTTCTTGTGATGCTGGTCCTGCCGTGCTTCAGATGTATCTTTTGACTTCACATACAGGCCAAAGAAGCCTAGAAGATTCACGCAGAGATTTTTCTTCAGGTGCATCACATCGATCGCAGAGCGGACATCTAGGATTTTCCAATAGGGTAGTTCCCAAAATATAGAGTTCTTCTTCCACATGGGTGCGTGTCCGTCAGCGTCATTCGTAACAACTTGTCTGCCCGAACCGTTTCCAAATATTACTTTCAAATCCTTCAACATATCAAATACATCATCACCAGGCCGGAGGATAGGCGTCTCCCGGGTATCTGCCTCACCATTGAAATGTTTGCCAGCTTTTCTTAAGGGGTGCTTGCGCGGAAGAAAACCACGATACCCGAGGTAAACAACCTTCTTACATTCATCCAGATATACACTTTCGGTGTCATCTAAACAGTGTGTGCATGCATTATATTCCTTGTTTGTATGTCCAGAAATATTACTAAGAGCAGGGCAATCTTTGATGGTTACGAACAACAATGCTCATAGGTTACATTCTTTTTTTTCGTGCTCGTCCCACACAGGTACACCTTCTTCACACCACAACTGTAAAAGTTCTTCGACTGATGGCCTTAGGTACACATCAATGTTGTTGCCCGGTTGTCTCGGGCCTTGGATCAGCACTAGCATCATAATGAACTTCCTCTTCATGCACAACCAAGGAGAAAGGTTATAGATATATAGAGTTACAGGTCAGGTGCTATGGTTGCAGCTCTTCTCACTAAATGGATTCATGCCATCTGTACTTAGAACAAACCATAAGTTCCTTGCTTCACCTGCAAAGCACGGGAACTTTCTCTCGATTTTTCTCCACTGCGACTGATCGGCGGGGTGACTCAACATCTCATCTTTATTACGATCTTCCATGTGCCATCGCAAAAGTTTGGCATGCTCTTTGTTTCTGAACAAACGTTTGAACCATGGTATTATAGGAGCATACCACATCACCTTTGCAGGAACCCTCTTCCTGGGGCGCTCACCCTCAACATCGCCAGGATCGTCTGGTCTGATCTTATACCGCAATGCAGTGCATACCGGGCATTGTTTCAAATTCTCGTACTTCTCACCACGGTAGAGGATGCAGTCCTTAATGCAGGTATGTATCTTCTACACGTCTAATCCTAGGGGGCATACAATCTTCTTTGCTTGGTATGTACTGTTGGACAATTCATTGTTTTTAGGAAGCTGCTTCTTAACTATTTGCAGCAACTTTGTAAATCCGATGTCAATCACACCGTTCTCGGCCTTCCATTGGAGCAATTCCAGTGTGGTGCCCAACTTTTTTTGTCCGTCTTCGCAAGTTGGATACAACAATGTTTTGTGATCCTTTAACATCTGGTCGAACTTCACCCTCACCTTTTCAATATCGCTTTCTGTCCTTGCATCCGTAATAGCCTGGCCAAGATCAACGATGGGCTCATCTGGTGCCCGGACCTCTGATTCCACTTCATTGTTATCTTCCATTCCAGTACCGGCACCGTATCCAGGTAACATGTCATGATAGTTGTCATCATTCTCTTCTTCTTCGTTGTCTTCCAGTACAACCCCTCTTTATCTGTGCTTGGTCAAACAATTATAGCCGGGCATGAAACCGGATTGAAATAGGTGGAAGTGGATGACTCTGTGAGAACAGTGTTCCTTCTGATTCCGACATACAGCACATGGACAACAGATGAAATTATTCCGCTTGTTTGCCTGGGCCACCCCGAGAAAATACCCCACGCCTTTCATGAACGCGGAAGAGCGTCGGTCAGCGTACATCCATTGCCGGTTCATCTGCATTATATGATTATTAATTAAGAACTGTTACAGAACACCGTGAATAGAGAAATGACCAAGGTTACATCGACAGATGAAAGGTTAAAGTTGGTACCTCGACCGAGGAGGAAAGAAGGATGAGAAACCTTATTTAATTAAGTGTGGCTCGGACAAATCAAATCTTGCTTATTTTCTGCGAGCTGAGATGGCGTTATTCTCCCGGGCATTTCATCGAACACCTCTTGTGCATAGGAGGGAAAAAGTGAGCACACACCACACAACTAGAATATATCCTTCAAAGTGAGTGGCCTGAGGAATAGATAGGGCTGGCAGGGTTTATATAGTGTGTGTGTGGGGGGGGGGGGTCATTTGCCCCGGTTGGTGGCTCCAACCGGGGCAAAAGACCCCCCCCCCCCCACACACACCATGCGCCTGCACGGGTCCTGCTCTTCCGTATCAAAGCGGCTCTTCCTCGACCTCTAGCTGCCGATACGTTCCGCACCGCCGCCGCCGTTCCAACAACTCGGCCATTGCTGCTCTTGATGCCGCCGCCGTCTACAGCAAATCTAAAAAACTTCAAAAACCACACAACCGATCGTGCAGCCTTGCCGATTTAGACAACTGGACAAAAACCCAAAAAACCCAAAACCCAACACCTAGATCGCTTCTTCTCCGCTGCAATGAGATCCTCTGGTTCCTCTTCGTCCTTAGCTGCTGCACTCGGAGCACCACCCGCACAACAGCTGACACGCAGAAACTTTCTCCTATGGAAGGAACGCGTACTCCCGGCTTTCCGTGGTGCCAATGTGATGTCTCTACTCGACGGCACCGACATCGCCCCCGCCAAGACCATCAAAATCGAAGATTCAGCAAACAAGAAATCACATATGTGGAGAACCCTGGGTACCTCGCATGGATTGCAATGATCAGCTGGTCCTTCGTTTTCCCCTCAACACGTTGTCACCAGATATTCTCTCGCATCTTCTCGACGCAAAATCCACCGCTGAGTCTTGGACAACCATCAATACTATGTTCCAATCTTCGTCCCGTACCAAGGCTCAGCATCTCCGTGGTCAACTGAACGACACCAAAAATCTATCCATGACAGTTGATGCGTACTTCACCAAGATGAGGGAGTTTGCCTCGGAACTCTCTGCCCTTGGCAAACCCGTTCCAGAGGATGAGATGCTTGGATACTGGTTGCATGGCCTTGATAAAGTGGAATACAATGCTTTAATCACCTCTGTCAATGGAAACCCTAGTATTACTCTTGATGTTTTTATGAGGAGCTATGCTCGTATGATATGCGCAATGGCGTTGAAGAAAACGGAACCTTTGTGTCTTCCGCCAACTTGGCTCGTCGTGATGCTGAGCGCATGTATCACTCACGTGGTCGCACTCCTCCGCCCTTGGTCACACCTCTCCTCCACGTGGTTGTAGCCCTGACAACGGCCCTTACAGTGGAGGTGCTAGTGGATGTTACCGCTGCAGAGATGATGACCGTGGCAGCTGGCGCCATGGTGACCGACGTGACGACCGTCGTGACAGCCGTAACAAAGATGGTGGAGGTGACCGCTACCGTTGCTCTGATATGATCGATGCATTCGAGGCGGAGTATGAGGAGGCGATGCTCAACCTCGAGGCGGAGTGAAGCCGGACGCGACGCCATCGAGAGTACATCAGGCGTGATCGTCTGGGTGCCCACGATCGGCTCTACGACGACTACTTCGTCGACAACTGTATTTATCCTCCGAACTTCTTTCGGCGAAGGTATCGGATGAGGCGACACATTTTTCTACGCATTGTGGATAGATTGGGTGAATACTCTCTGTATTTCACCCAAAGAGTTGATGCTCTCAACCGTCCTGGTTTTTCTCCCCTACAAAAGTGTACTGCGGCTTTGCGCTTATTAGCTTATGGAGCCGCTGCAAATACGATAGATGAGTGGCTTAAGCTAGCTAGACAAACTTTATCAGAATGTCTAGAGAGATTATGTGAAGGCATCATTCACTGTTACGGGGATGAGTTTTGCCGTCGACCAAATGTCGCGGATACTCAGCGTCTACTAGCGAAAGCCGAGGAGCGTGGCTTTCCGGGCATGCTAGGGAGCATCGATTGCATGCATTGGCAGTGGAGGAACTGCCCAGTTGCGCATGCCGGTCAATTCACAAGGGGAGACATCAAACACCTTACCATAATCTTAGAAGCCGTTGCGTCGTATGATCGTTGGATCTGGCATGCCTTTTTCGGAGTGGCCGGGTCCCACAACGACATCAATGTACTCAATTAGTCGCCGTTGTTCACTGATGTGCTTAGGGGAGAAGCACCCATAGTGAACTTCACGGTGAATGGACACGAGTATAACAGGGGTTACTACCTTGCCGACGGCATCTACCCCTCCTGGCCGGTGTTCATGAAAAGTGTTACTCTTCCACAAAGTGAAAAGCATCGGCTATTCACTACTGCTCAATCAGCTTGGCGCAAAGATGTCGAGTGTACCTTTGGAGTGCTCAAGTCTAGGTTCAACATTATAGCAGTTCCGGGACGCTCCTACACGAAGCGTACTCTTGGGTTGATCATGCGTGCATGTGTCATTCTGCATAACATGATCATCGACGATGAGCGTGGTACCAATTTGAACGACATCTATGAGACAGTTTATTCCAATGTCGGTCCGGCGATACACAACAATGCACCACCAAGCCTAGCAGCCGGGATTCAGATGGACACCGAAATGAGGGACTCACCGATGTATACACAGCTCCAGCAAGATTTGATTGAGCATGTGTGGGCAAATAGTAATGCCTAGATTATGTAATTTTTTCAAATTTTTATGTATTTTTTTATTTATATGTAACTTTTTATTTATAATGTAATCGGTAACATTTTTAGTTGAATAAAATAATTTTCTTGCATTATTTTGAATGTCTAAACAAAAGCGAGTGAAATAACTTAATCTGAAAAAGAAATGCTAATCTGGAGGAGAGAGAAGTGAGAGCTGGCACTACAGCCCGTGCATTGGCACCATGGAGTGAGAGTATGGTGAGAGTGGGGTGAGAGTGAGGGTAAAAGCTGACGTGGCATCGCTATCACGTGTTACACGCAATAGCAAAACAACGATGAAATTAAGCAAGATCGAACCAACGGGGACACGAGATTTTAACGTGGAAAACCCTTCCAAGGAGGAAGAGAAAAAACCACGGGCGCCAGCCAGCAATACTTCACTATTTCGGGTGAGGTTACAATCGCGCCGGGATTTACAATGTATGGGGTTATCCCGTGCGGCGGCTTACAAGAGGTATATAAAGGCGGTCCTGACCTAACTAGGTCCTCCGGCGACGGGCCTCCGCGTAGCGAAGGCCGAACTTTCCTTTATCTTCATATGAATTTGGATCACCATAAAATAACATCACGGGCGGTGCACTGGCACCAGTCTAAGCGTGCTGCCACGTGGGATTCCACGTCCACGGTGGCACGGTGAATAACGTCTCGACCACGGGGCGTTGAGGCATAGAGCATAACGCTCCCGTGGCGGGCGTTAAGCGAAAGGGTTATTTCTCAATTTTTTTGTTTCCGTGGGTTAGAATGTGAATTTTCTGCACCAAAAGGTTATTTATGTAAAAATTCACTCTTTTGGAGTGTGCACGTGTATTTTCACATCAACCTGAGTCAGTACGGCCATCTTGATCTTACCATGTGATCCGTACGGGCGGTGACACGGACAGTATCAAAGCATATATATGCTCCTATTATGCCTAGATAATTTTGCATGCAGGAGTTAATAAATATAATTTTATATTTTTTTCACCTGTTCTTGACTAATCCTCCGTCAGCTGGTTGGACTATAAACATGCATGCATCTACTACTGAAAAAAGATAACTAAACGGATACCTTTGTGGGCTGCGCGCCGTAATTCGTGGAAGCAGCCTCTACGTGACCAAGACCTGGTTTAGCGTCACTTGCACTTTGATCGATGCACGCTCCAACGTCCCAAGGAACAAATAAAGCCTTCCCCGGAAATGCAAAACCATTCCTATGTTGAACTTCTATACTATATTCTTCATTACCCCGTGCAAATCCAATACAGAAAGTTCCGAGTCTCCCCTCCGGGTCGCTAGCGCGGGCGACCCTGGGGGCGAAAACCCTAGCCGCCAAGCGCCCCCTCCCCCCGAGCCTTTCCCGGCCGCTGCCGCCGCCGGCCTCTCGCAGTGGTGGTGGCGCCCCCCCCCCCCCCGGCCGTCAAAGATGGAGGGGTTGGAGGGCGCGCCCCGGCCTGCTACTGGCGCGCGACAGTAGGGGTCTCCGGGTGGCGCACGGTGACTTCACGGCGGAGAGCTCGCCGGCGCGACGAGGACACGAGGAGGAGTGAGGATGACCCTGGGGCCGACGACCTGGAGCAAGGGAGGAGGAGGGAGCTTCCCGGCGCGGGCCATGGTGGCGACGGTGCGGTTCCGGCGGCGCGGGAATGGCCAGGAGAGCCTGGAGCGCTGCTGCCGCCTCCGTCCACGGCGCGGGGGCGCGGTGGCTGCCTCCGGTGGTGCCGGTGAGGTTCGTGGAGGTGGGGGATCGGGCCCGATCTGGGCTCCTCCAGGGCTCAATGCCACTCGGGCCGATCGATGTTGTGCTGTCAGCTGGTGGGCTCGACAGCCGCAGCGGGGCTTGGTGGCTTTGATTTGAGCAGGAGGGGTCCGATGACTTCCCGCAGGCGACGATGTTGGAGGCGGCGGCGGCACGGGTCCACGATTTTGGAAGAGTACGGCGCGCTGGAGTGGCCAGGAGGGCCCTGGCGAGCTGCTGCCGGCTCTCTTCAAGTGGTGGGTGCGCGATGGCGGCCTCCCGTCGGCGCCGGTGGTGGAGTCTGGTGCCCGATCAGGGACACTCGAGCCGGATATGTGGCTGTCAGCCTCGAGTTGGTTGGACAGCCGTAGCGGGGCACGGGTGGCCTTGGTTTGTGCAGGAGTGGTGTCGAGGCTGCGGAACTTCGTCGGTGGCAGAGGTGGATGTTGGATGGGTTCTCGGTGGCGTAGGTGTTGGAGGTCCTTGACGTTTTTTGGCTACGTTGGCGAGGTGCTGCGGTGGCGGCGGTGTGCGTTTTTGGTGGCTGCCCCAAGCAGATGGACAGGAAGAGAGGTGCTCGACTTTGCGGACGAAAGTCTTGCCACCGTTGGGGTGCTTGCGGCGACGGCGCTTGCGGGTGTCGTTCCCCTTCTTGGAGGCGTCGCCAAGTGTGTCGGCTCTCTCTCGCCTTTCCTTCAGTTTGATTGAGGTCTCCGGGCGAAAGCCTAGGTTTGGAGTTGGATCGGCGCGGTGGCGGCGTCTTTGATGTCGTTACTCCGTTGGGAGCATCGCGTTTGGAGGCCCGGCTGAGTTATCCTTTCTCGCTCCTCCGTTCCTTGCCGCTATCCGAAATTGTTCGGTGGCTCAATCTAGGATAGGCTCTCGTGTAGTTTTTATGTCAGGAGTGGAGTTGGTTCTATGAGTGTTGTTCGCAACATGTTGTAGCGTACTTGTATTAAATTTCTACCTTCTATAAAAATCAGGTGTGCAATTGCATACCCTCGAAAAAAAAAACTTCTATACTATCAGGTCTGTTAAAAACTTGGAGATTCGTGTAAATTTTGTACTCCCTCCGTCTTAAATTAATTGTCTCAAAGTTTGACAAAAGTTGATGTATCGTACATCAACTTTTGTCAAAATTTGAGACAATTAATTTGGGATTGAGAGAGTACAAAATAGTGAGATTCGTGCAGAATTTAACAAAATCTATACAAACTTGGAGATTTGTGCAATTTTTTACAAACTTCGAGGTCCGGAAACGCAAAACCGTTCCATTAAACACTTGCTAATCATTGAGTTGTTTTTTTTTGGAGGGTAACTGATCATCTATCTATTATATACTAAAAGCAATATACGGATGTCTAATAGAGCCACCATATTGATCCACATCATCTAAAAATATATAGACCGTTGATTTTTATAGCAGTGGTCAAGATTTAAAAGATAAATAGTTACACAAACTATTGCCACGTCCCATACACATATTGTTGTACCAGCGCATGGATAGAAGCGACACGTACAGCTCCGCCTAACACAACTCTTACAGGTCCGTTTAGCACAACATATTTTCCGTGAGCCTATATTGTAAATCTTCCTACAGCTGGATTGACTGATGCGGTAAAGAAAAGAAAACACGCAGTACTAGGGAAAAGTTTAACTCTCAATACACGTAAGCATGGCCTATAGTTTTGTTTTTTCTTTTGCAGAACTCATGTAACAGATCGGATGTCCAAATTAATCTGTACACATGAATATCCAAGTCTGTTAAAATAAGTGCGCTAGCAGGCTGGCAAGCTAGCTCGAAGGTACTGTGAAAACAAACTCCCTTCAATAGACTAATTGACATGTAGTGGTTGAGTATATGGTCTATACACGAGATTTTATTTTTCATAAATATGCGCACGCGCGGTTGAGCACAAAAAAATCATTACGTGAAAACTAGACTTTAGTTTGAGTACACTGGTAGGAAAGGGGAAAATAAATTAGTTTTATTTTTCTGAATATTTTGATATATTATTTGTATTTTTAAGATTTTAAAATGAATTAGTTTTATTTTTCTGAATATTTTGATATATTATTTGTATTTTTAAGATTTTAAAATGAATTAGTTTTATTTTTCTGAATATTTTTTAGAAATAATACAAATTAAAAAGTTAATGTTTATTTATTTATTCAAATTTATTAATTACATCATTACTTTTGTTTATTAAAAGATTTATTTAAAATTCAGACAATAAAGAAATGTGGCATCGACCAACATGTTAATAGGATTGATATGATACTAGTATCACATACATGCGTGCGAAACACTTGGATGCGGGACGGGATGGAACTCGGAAGTTAAGCGTGCTAGTGATAGAGTAGTGGGAGGATGGGTGACCGAGCGGAAGTTTGACCACGAGTAAGTAATTTGACTAGAGATAATTTTAGTTAGACACTAAGCAAAAAATAAATTTTTTGAAAAAAAAGGGAGTGAAAAATTGGAGTGAAAATTAATTAGAAACCCAAATGAATTAAAGAAATAACGAAATAGCATGTAGTCCCGGTTCGTGTTGCCAACCGGGACTAAAGGTCCTCCGCCCCCGGCGCACGCCACCCGCCCACGTGGACGGGTCTTTAGCCGCGGTTCGTAAGAGGGGCGACTAAGGGGGGCCTTTAGTCGCGGCTATTTAGTCCCGGTTGCGCGGCCGGGATTAATGGCCTTTGCGAACTGGGACTATAGGCCTATTTTCTACCGGTGGTACAAAGAAAAAAAATCTATAAATTTTTTTACTAAGACACTTCACCCAAAGATCTTTGGCACTACACATGCAAATTCTTCACAACCTTGAATATTAATTAAACAAATCATGAGCACTTGATTATTTATTATGTTCAATTTAAGCATCTGGTGAAAATGGTGAGTTTTGGAAAATTAAGTGTTCCTAGAAAATAAAGATACTTCCGCATGAAAGTAGTGTAGTCTAGAAATTATATACTTTATGAGATATATAAATATTAGTATTTCTCTAAAACAACAAATAATCCTACCACAAATATAACACATAACTACTCATGTGTTTTTTCTTCTCTTTCGACTACTGTTGTATGAACTCGGAACTCGGATGTGGTGGTGCTTTATTTATAAAGCGGGGCTAAAAACCTTTTTCGCTCAATATAACACATAATCTCTTTAATAAAAATTATATATGCAATCTAACCTCATGTAATTTAGTTCCATTAAACTTATGTGTATGGGGACGTGGAAAATATCGACTGATTGAGCTGGCTAAAAAGGAACTACATACCGAAGTGGGTATATTTCCATGGCATGTGGCAGTTGGACCTAGGGAGTCCATATCATTTACATTAGCAAAGGAGAAAATAATCTAACAAGTCAATGATTTACTTCGTAGGGACGTATTCCCAAGCATGTCACAGAAAGCAACATTTGATGGATCAATGTAGGATTTGTTCTCTTTGTTAAAAATTTGTGTACAATTCTTAAGTGTGTTGTGCAGATAGATATATCTAACTATGCCGCCAATGAACTATTTTTTATCAACCACAAATAGAAAAATCCACAATCGCAACACATCCATGCATGGATACTGACCGAAACCCCTCCATCTGTAACACCTAAATCCCAACTTTTATAGATAAAACAATACAATCGCTAGGGTACTTTGAGATAACTAGCAAAATACAATACCCTTTTACTTCGAAATCACCATGCAAATAAAATACCTACCTTTACTTTCCAAGCGATCAATTGGTTTATCTGAAGTTTCTTGACTTGAAAATAAGGCACTTAAAAAAATTAATTGATCTTCCAAAAAATTAATGAACAATCTGAAGTTACAACGTATAAATCATTAAAGGAAAATTAACCCGTTAGACTAAAATAGACTTTAAATATGTTGCCCTCGCATTTGCAAGGGCCACCATGCTAGTTGGGTTGTAACACTTCGTGATGGATAATTTATGTAAACTCCTCAAGTGTATACAATAAAACGGCTGTGGTGCATTATTTTGACGCGGGGTCTATTTCGAAAAAAAAATAGAGGAAATGGGCCTTGGCAGAATTGTGAATGCAGTGGGATGTAGACTCAGTTCACGGGCCTCCTTATTCTTATGGAACTGAGAGATGAGTCCCAGTACTTACTGGGGGAATTATTCTCAAAAAAAAAAAAAAAAAAAAAAAAAAACTGGGGGAATGGGAAATACTGAATGGCCCAAGTTGATTCGTTACTACTCCTTCGAGTATATCTAATCACACTTTCTTCTTCAAAAAAAAAAAAACTAATCACAGTACTGGCCATGCCTACGTGCGCAAAAACCGTTACTTTCTACGTACTACCACTCCACCGGTGCACCCTGTCGCGACGACCAAAATTCAGTACATGGAATATCAAAAGGAAAAATGGCATGCCTCTGGTAGATCGAGTCTCTTGTTGACGACCAAAATTGAGTGCATGGACTAGCAAAAATATATGGCGGGGAGTCTCTTGTTGATCGAGTCATTCACGGCAAGCCGTACGTCTTTCTCTACCACCACACATAGTATACGAGAATCCGAAGAAGAAGGACCATAAGTTTGGGAAGAAAGTGCAGGCACTGCCACTGGTACGGTCATGCACTGGCTCCGACATGTATGTACGAAGCCGGGTCATCAGAGCCGAACGCTTTGGATGCACGTGACAAAAGAAATTATACTACTCCGTAGTAATGTTGAGTACTACTATATATAAATTTCCCCACGATCGAGGTTCTAGCTGTTTCAAAGTTTCATTCGATTCAACTCCGATTCCGACGTGCATGGGTCGCATGCATGCTGGCATGTTTTCTATATCGTACAGCAAAATCTTTTCATAGCATTTTCAAGTCCAACATACACAATTTTCCACACAAAAGCTAAGTACTCCCTGAACCACGTACATGATGTCACAACTCTTCTCGATCGGCACCAACTGCCGTGATTCGGGGAAGCAGCCTCGACATACATGACCAAACCACCAGTAGTTCGCGATAAGAATTCGTCCAAGCAAGTTCGGCTAAGTAATTTGATCCACACCAGCGACTGATTAACCACGACTTTCTAATTCACATGTTTTCCGTTGATTGAACTCATAGATATATGCTGCACCTTATACACGAGCAGCAAAGTACCATCGGAATTAATACGTCCATCGCACCAGCCACGTGCGGGCCGCCTTTATCAGTTGGAACTTGTAGCTAGGTGGGGAGATGAGGCTAAGGCACCCCTACATGTTCGAGAAATGGCCAGTAGGATCTGCGTAATGCACGTATTCACAACATACAGGAATGCATCAATACGCCGATGGCCAAAAGATGTCAGCGGCTACGCCGTCGGTGTAATAGGGTGTCGGCATAGTCCAAATTACTGTCGGCGTAGGGATACGTCGACAGTGGCTCTTCGTATTGGAATTTACATGGGCTTCACACACCTAGCCCAACTAAGTCCAATAAATTCTAAAATTATTATGGCTCATTCATTAAATAATACAAGTGGAGGGTTGGCATTAAAGTTTAGTACCACATTGCTAGTTTGGAAAGGATGGCACCACTTATAAGGTAAGCCATTCTAACTCATGTATGAGTTGGTTAGACAAGAGGAAAAGTGTGCCACACACGCGCTTCTCCTCCTCCGCCGCCCGTCTCGCCACGCCTCCTCGCCTCGCCTCGACTCGACAGGTTGCAGGAACGAGCCGAGAACGTTTATTTTGTTGGTTGGGAAAACTTAATGAGTCATTAACTTGGTAATTACCGGAGATGTTAATTCCTAAACCATTTCCGTTTCCTTTTGGATCGTGGAACCGAACCGACTCGGATCTGGAGTTACACCCACGTCTCTCCTAATCCGCAGTATAAATACGCGCATACGGTAAATCATAGCGGACACTTTGTCTCACAGTGTCACACTTTCCCAAAGCACTACGCCGTCAATCAAGTCTTCTCTATTCCTCCTTCCGGCGTGCACCGCGAGAAGGGACAGCAAGACTCCGGAACCCCGCCTCTTGTGATCCTGTACGGGAGAGGGGCAATCAAATTTTTTTGAAAAGAGTTTATGATAATTTTCGAAAGTAATCCAAATTTGAACTACATGTGGTTGATAGTTTGGTCAGAATTTTTATTAGAAAATCATTTTAAGGTACACAACTAGTGGTTATATCACGGAGATATCGATAGTTTTAGAAAATTTGCCCTCTTTCGATGAATAGTTATGGTGGTCATTTTGACAATTTTTTGAAGAAAATCAAATAAAGTGAAAAACCCTAAAAAAAGACTTCCTCTCGCATGGAGTCCTTTTATGTGTACTAGCTGCTATAAAAAAATGGTAAACTTGATTTTTAACAAATTGCTTAAAAAATTCTTCACAAAAATGCATATTCGTGTATAAACATCTACAAGTTTCAACCTAAATGACCAAATTTTGGCAATTCACACGGCATAGTTTATAGTAAAGTTCTCATATTCGAAAAATCGGTGTATCTTGGCACAGGAAACAATGATTCCGAAGGGATTTTTATAATTATTTTATAAATATCATTTTCTTTTTCTAAGCGGCAAAAATGACTTTTTTTGTGAACCAGATAAAAAATAATATTGCGGAAAATGGCACCCATCTAATTCTCACAAAGCTTAGTACACCTCCTATGGATATTCCCTAAGTACTACAAATTTTCTTGATTTCTATCACATTATGTCTAATTAAATTAGTTTATGCTGATTTTTCGAAACTTATTCAAATTTGAACTACAAGGGGTTGATAGTTTGGTCTGAATTTTATTAGAAAATCATTTTAAGTTAGACAAATAGTGGTTATATCACAGAAATATTGATGGTTTTAGAAAATTTGACCTCTTTCGACGAATAGTCATGGTGGCCATTTTGACCATTTTTTGAAAAAAATTCAAATAAAGTGAAAAAACCCTCAAAAAATGATTTCCTCTGGCATGGAGTCCTTTTATGTGTACTAGTTGTTATGAAAAATAATAAACTTGATTTTTCACAAATTGCTCAAAAGTTTTTCACAAAAGGCCTATTCATTTATTAACACCTATAAGTTTCAAGCTAAATAACCAAGTTTTGGCAATTTCCACGGCACAGTTTGTGATAAACTTTTCATATTCTAAAAAAATCGGTGTATTTTTGTATACGAAACAATGATTTTGAAGGAATTTTTAAAATTATTTTTATAAACATTATTTCATTTTTTAATCAGCCAAAATGATCTTTTTGTTGAACCAAGTACAAAAATATATTGTGCAAAACGGCACCCATCTAATTCTCACAAAGAGTAGTCCACATTCTATGGAAAATCCCTAAGTATTAGAAAGTTTACTTATTTTTATCTAACTTCGTATATTTTAATAAGTTTATTTGTTTTTTCGAAAGCAATCCAAATTTGAACTACAAGTGGTTGATAGTTTGTTCATTATTATTTTTAGAAAATCAGTTTAAGGTACACAACTAGTGTATGAAAACATCGATATTTTTAGAAAATTTGACCTCTTTTGATGAATAGTCATGCTAGCCCTTTTGACTTTTTATGAAAAAAAAACAAATAAAGTAAAAAACCCTAAAAAAAGATTTCCTCTAGCTTGGGGTCCTTTTATGTGTACTAGTTGATATGAAAAATAATAAACTTGTTTTTAACAAATTGTTCAAAAAAATCTTCACGAAAAGTTCCATCATGTATAAACAAAGTTTCAAGCCAAATGACCAAGTTATACCAATTCTCACGGCATAGTTTGTGATAAAGTTATTATATTCGACAAATCAGTGTATTTTGGTGTAGGAAATAAGTGTTCCGAAGAGATTTTCAATTTATTTTTTCAAAAATATTATTTTTCTTTTCTTAGTGGCAAAAATGACTTTTTTGTATTTATCAAGTACAAAAAAGTATTGTGCAAAAGATGATAAAGTTTTTATATTCGGACTCCTCTCATTTTTCTAATCGATTTAGACATTTTAATTGTTAAATTCCGATTTACAGATTTAAAGATGTAAATTATTTTATATCAAATAAAAAATAGGAAAAAAAACATAGCTACGCCGACGGTTTGGTGCCGTCAGAGTAGCTCTTTAAGCCGACGGTTAATCTGGGCCGATGGCTAGTTTGCCGGGCAGCCCAGCTTGACCCCTACGCAGACGACCCCAACAAAAACCCGTCGGAGTAGGCGGGCGTATCACCGTTTTCTGTAGTGAGTACTTTTTTTTGTGGGGATCTACTTAATGTACACGACGCCGACCAAAAGTGAGTGCTCGCACTAGCAAAGTGGGTAGCGGCGGCGAGTCTCCGGTCTACCGAGTAGTCCGCAAGTCGTTAATTCAGTTCATGATGTACATGGTACGTGGAGAAAAAGGGCGAAAGATTTGTAAATACTACAATACCCCGCGCGTTGCCGCGCGAAATATCGTAAAAAAATATTGTTTTACTAAGCAGACTGGCTCCTAAAATGTTTATAAAAATAGTAACTAATTCCGCGCCGACAACAATCCTTTGAAATGATACATGAATGGAATGGTACGGAGGTAAGACTAATTCTCCTGCCCGTCATTTAAAATATGAATGACAGACGAACAATCATATTAGAGGAATATACAGTCATACACAGTGGAACAAAGACGGTTTACGACTTCAATATTGAATAACATCTTCGCTTCTCGCTGACGGAATAAACTTCCACTCTACAATTAAAGCATCACCACCTTGTTTTCCAGCTAGGACCCTTTTACTGACTATGTGTACTTTTCTCCGGAACTCTTATATACATTGTGTAAATCCCATTAAAACTCTGATATGCATTTACTTTCGTCCTTTCCACTCCTAGAGTCAAACAAATGCCATTAGTCTAGATTGAATCATAAGGCTTCAGCGTCTAAAGATATACTCCCTCCGATCCATAAAAAGTGTCGCTCACTTAGTACTAAGTTTGTACTAACATAGTACAAAATGAGAGACACTTTTTATGGATCGGAGGGAGTATAGTTTTTGACTATTTCTTCCTTGACTCATTTGAACACTCCCACTTTTGACTAACACTATGAATTGCCTTAACATAGCTTTGCAAACAATTAACAAACTAATGCATTGATTAGTGCATTAACTTTAGCAACATACATATATTGAGGTGGTACCAATATTGTGAAAACAAAAACAACGGTCTCTATCATGCGTATAAACATCTGATTTCGTCGGCAATAGTTAACTATTCAGCCTTTTCCAAATTAATTAGGGAGTATGGATGAAACCCACCTAAGCAAGCTCCAATAGCTTGACAAAGAAAATTGAAACAATAGTCTTCATTCAAACACACTCTCAAAGCCAAAGTGAGTGCATAGATTAGCATACACAAATTCGCCATTCAGCCAATCAACAATCATATTTCAGAATTTGAAACAAAGGTAACAATATACACAGTAAAAAGACAATTTGTCGTGGAATAAAGTTTGTCAAATAAACTACACTTGCTAATCTGCGGAGTAGGCCCAATGGATTGGCTTACATGGGTGATTCGTATTTTTTTTCTCGCAAGAAAGGATAACCATCTCTAGTAACGTACAGATATAGGTTCCTTTCTTTCATAGGCTGCGTCCGTAAAATCTTTCACAAATATTGAATAACGAAAAATAAATGCATAGTGAAAAGAATAGTAAAAGCCATTATGACGACAACATGGGTCTAGCACTTCTGGATTACCATAATCGAAAAAAACCTATTACGTACTGGGTTCTGTTGAATAATCTTGGACAAATAATAGGCGCACTCTGAAACTGAAATAAGAAAAATCTGGAAAAGAAAACGTGGAAACCAACCTGAGAGAATAGAGAAAAAAAAGATCCTTGTGCTTACATTAGGCAAAAATTGTAGAGTAACTTTTACTGATACATATACACACTCCTTAGCTGAATATTGGGCTGACATACCTTAGTTGAGTATGTCTTCTTTGAGGCTGCGATTAGCAACTTGTCTCGCTAAATAAAGTACAGAAAAATTGAAAATGGATTCTGGAGAAACAAAACCTTGCACTTTGGGAACTGAGAAAAGAAACATACTTGATAACAAAATAAATCTGTGAGAAAGATTCCATTATAAATGGTCATATTTTCGTATTCTTGAGAGAGAGAAAGAGATTGCAGCAACGCTCTCCTTTAAGCAGCAGACGACGCGGTGGTGGCGGTGAGAGATCATGAGAAAAATTTCAAGGGATATAAGTCAGAAACTCACTTGTTTACTTGTCTAATCTTTGTTGGCATTCTTTCTTCTTCCTTATTCGTGAGTAGAGTTGGTCTTCTTGGCATCGTAGATATATATACAACTCCCTCGGCGCTTGTGGGCTGAAAAGATGAATCCCTGCCCCAGCTTACTCCATGGGCGATGCAGCTTTGATGGCACGCCATGGATATGCCTGCGAAGGTCAGAGAGGATGGGATTGAACAGAAGGAAAGAAAAGGCTATGAAGAAGAGATTAAAAGTTCAGAAAACTTATGGGGAAAATCAAGAGGTACCGTCGTTGGTGTCGATTAGGATTTATGAAGGGGATTAATGGTAAATTTATGGAGACAGGAGAGTGCATGCGTTCAGCTTACCGGACATGGACCATTAGAAATCAATATATGCAAAAAGAAGAGGAACCGGATGGCCACAGGTAGAACGCAGTGGCAGATTTAGTGAGCAGGGTTGGAAAATAAGATTAGAGTTGGATGAGGTGGACCAATTAGAGACTTGCTGATGTGGATTCCTTGCATGCTAAGAGAAATAGACATAGTGGGTTGCTCCCATTTAGATATTGTAGATAAGAAAGCAAAATAGGTACAGGATCTCGCCGTGCGCAGGTCGGGTCTTCCGGCAGGATCCATTTTGCACGCATGGGCCAAAAAAGGAACTCCCTCCGTTCTAAAATATAAGGCGTCCTTTAATTCTGCTGGTCAACGCTATCCAACTTTTACCATAATTTGTCCATATAGGTTGTCCACAAAAATAGTATACATATGTATGAATGAAAGAATTTTATAAGACGAGTTTAATGGTCTCAATCCATATAATTTCTTATATATTTTTGGTCAAAATTAACCATCGAAGACCCTATAAAAATAGGATGGCTTTTATTTTGGGACAGAGGGAGTACTAATAATGCCCACACCGATCCCCACCGTAGTAACGTGTGCATAGCATATCCATTGGTCGCTGCATGGGTTGATCGTGGTCCTGGTTTCTACACTACGTAGCACTGTGTAAAATGTGTTGCAACTCTTGGGACGACCAGTACTAATCACCTCCTGTTCCTTGACGTACTTCGCACCAGCTTAAAAGTCACAGCTCACACCGAATGGTACTGTACTACTAGTAAACATGTCAAAATTTCCGTGCACGGTGTGGAAGTACGTTACGTGGTACGATACACCTACATGCACGACCCCGAGTGATTGACCAGCTCACACGAACGGAGCCGATGCTCCACCGATCACTACATCCCATGTCACTTATTAGTTTGTTCATTATTATTTTTAGAAAATCAGTTTAAGGTACACAACTAGTGTATGAAAACATCGATATTTTTAGAAAATTTGACCTCTTTTGATGAATAGTCATGCTAGCCCTTTTGACTTTTTTTTGAAAAAAAAACAAATAAAGTAAAAAACCCTAAAAAAAAGATTTCCTCTAGCTTGGGGTCCTTTTATGTGTACTAGTTGATATGAAAAATAATAAACTTGTTTTTAACAAATTGTTCAAAAAAATCTTCACGAAAAGTTCCATCATGTATAAACAAAGTTTCAAGCCAAATGACCAAGTTATACCAATTCTCACGGCATAGTTTGTGATAAAGTTATTATATTCGACAAATCAGTGTATTTTGGTGTAGGAAATAAGTGTTCCGAAGAGATTTTCAATTAATTTTTTCAAAAATATTATTTTTCTTTTCCTAGTGGCAAAAATGACTTTTTTGTGTTTATCAAGTACAAAAAAATATTGTGCAAAAGATGATAAAGTTTTTATATTTGGACTCCTCTCATTTTTCTAATCGATTTAGACATTTTAATTGTTAAATTCTGATTTACAGATTTAAAGATGTAAATTATTTTATATCAAATAAAAAATAGGAAAAAAAAAACATAGCTACGCCGACGGTTTGCTGCCGTTAGAGTAGCTCTTTAATCCGACGATTAATCTGGGCCGACGGCTAGTTTGCTGGGCAGCCCAGCTTGACCCCTACGCAGACGACCCCAACAAAAACCCGTCGGAGTAGGCGGGCATATCAGCGTTTTCTGTGGTGAGTACTTTTTTTGTGGGGATCTACTTAATGTACACGACGCCGACCAAAAGTGAGTGCTCGCACTAGCAAAGTGGGTAGCGGCGGCGAGTCTCCGGTCTACCGAGTAGTCCGCAAGTCGTTAATTTAGTTCATGATGTACATGGTACGTGAAGAAAAAGGGCGAAAGATCGGTAAATACTAGACACACTACGGGAGAAAACCTCTTTGCCGTGTGCCAAAAACAAAACACACGGCAACGTCTTTGCCGTGTGCTTTTCATCGTGGCACACGGCAAAGATTACACGGTAGAGAATTGCACGGCAACAAACTCTTTGCCGTGTGTATTTTTTCGTGGCACACGGCAAAGAAACAAAATGGGTCCCACCCCCACTTGGCCACGCACGAAACGGGAACGGAAAAAAGTGGGTCCAACATGTCAGTCTTTCCCGTGTGCTTGCAAACGGCAAAGACTGACATGTTGGACCCACTTTTTTTCGCCCACCGTGGGCCACCCATGTCAGTCTTTGCCGTGTGCAACCTGTGCATTCCCGGTTTAAGCCGGTTTGACGTACACACGGTACAAAGTAGAACTAAAATTCGTGATATTCTGCACAACAATATACTGGCAGTGGTCAAATATGCATGAAAAATATTTGTAATCCGTTCTAGACATATATCTTCATTAGTAAGCTCTACTGAAACTAAATATTACATGATTATGAAATCTTTTCTTTTTTGACATAATCAGCTCTACTGTTCTAGCACTCCTGGGCCAGATCACTTCTCCTTTTTAGCGTCAGCGCATCAACATATTCAAGCAACGATTCAACACCTGCTAATTCACATTGAGATGTACCAGAAGTTAGTTTTTAACTATGTGCAAATAATGCAATTTTTTGGAACAATAAATTTGAGACACATCTCAGCTCATGAAAACTAGACATGCAAATCTTGAAGTTGATAAAAAAATTATACTAGCTAACTCTAAAGCGCTATACATGACAAGCAGTTGCCCTATAACTTTCAAGGTGGGAGTACATGACAAGCAGTTGCTTCAGATCCAGGCAATGCTTCTGGATTCTATGCCAGTAAATCCATCCTAGCCAGGCTTGTTTGAGAAGGAAAAGAAGCAGATCATGGGAATGTAGCTTGCGCAAGGAGGTTCCAGGAACCAGGAAGCTGCGCTATTAAATGTGGCGAGAAAGAAATGAAAACAGGCTAGTACCATCTTCGCGAATTTGGCGGACGCTGAGAGGATGGAGGGGAAGAACTCAAGATCCTTCTTGGCGTCGCCTCTTCGCCCTTTCCGTCGCCTTCCACGTCCATCTCGCCCCCAGCTTCTGTCATGCCAAGCCCAAACTGAAATAAATATGCAGCCATTTCATTTACTAATATACAACAGCAATTTACCCACGACGGAAGTAAACCAAACAGAATTTACTAATCGCCGGTCATATTAAACTCAGCAAATGGAGGTTGGTACTTAATTCCTGCCATCAACAGACAGACTTCTGCATTCTAAAGTTTTAAGCAAGATATATGCTGTATCCATTACTACAGTAGGAGATAAGAAAACCACTTCTCTAGGCACTTGTCATATGAGGACAAAAAGGGCTAATTACTCGTCATATGAGGAAACATATGTATAATTCTGAATTATACAAAAAGGGCATAGCCTTCAGAATTATGCATAAGAAAACAAGTGTCTAGCGAAGGGATAATTACTCGTCATATGAGGAAACATTCCCAGCCAGAAACTAAACCACACCTAAATGCAAAATGTAACCACTATAGAGCCAATTAAGGGTGACACCACTTTAGGGGGTTGGCCTGGATGTTTTAGCTGCATAACCTGTCACTTACAAGGTCACTACTGGAAAAAGATGCCGGCTTACATTTTCTAGTTAGTGGATAGCAGCATGCATGAAATTCACAGCTAGTAAGTGCAGCGAGCATTTTTTTCTACCACGCAATTTATCGATGCTCCAAGGGAATCAAAACCAAAAATAAATTAATTAAAGGGAACCACAGGTCCATGCTCTTGATCTATTTCTCCATTCAATGTAAGCAAAGCAAAAGGGTGAATAATCTACGACCAAGCGTGTGCACATTAATTACCCATCCACGAAATGATCAGAAGCATGTACGTAGTACTAGTAGAATCCTAAATGGTGATTCAATCTGGATAGAAAACAAGATCTAAGCATGCACCCCAAAAACAAGTTACACGCATGCCAGAACGGAATAGGCCGTGAAAAGCAACACCCAAAATCTGGATCTAGTTAACGAATATTAGCAGAACAAATTGCCTCACGGATGTATGTAACCTGCAGCTAGCATACTGTACCTTTTTTTCTGCTCGTATAGATCAACACAACATTTGGTCGACGATGTCACCAGATCCCCAGTGAGAAAGTCGTTTCATCACAACAACAACTCAAGCTGAACATCGATGGGAAATAGCTAAACAATCTAGTAGTACTATTTGCAACAGCTAGCTAGCGCGCCACCTCAAATTAATCGGAGAGCCACATCCATGGACTACCGTGAACAAGGAAGCGGATCAAACAAGAAAAGGAGACTGGAGGAGGTTAAGCAGGGGAACGCAGACCTTGGGCGGACGCTGATAGGATGGGGTGAACGAGGGCAAGATCCCTCTCGCCGTCGCCTCCTCTGACCGCCGGTCGAGATCCTTCTCGGCGGCGCCTCCTCGCTCGCGCCATCGCCTTCCGATTCCATCACATCTCCCGCCTCTAGCAACCCATCAGCGGTAGGGCGGCGGGCGTGCGTCAGTGGAGAGGGAGGGAGGGGCGGGAGGTGCGGCGGTGGCGTGGCGAGCGGGGGAGCGGCGGCGGCGGACGGGTGAGCGGCAGCGGGGGACGAATCGGCGGTGGCGGCGGACGAATCTCATGTGGACGAATCGGCGGCGGACACTCCGTAGCCCCCCGGTGAAACCCTACCTCCGCTGGAGAAATACCGGACTTATACGGAAACATGCGGTAACGGCGTCAAAAGGGGGTAGAAATGTAAAACTAGTTGCATGCTTGTGTTAGGACAGTACATAGAAACCCAATACACATTTGTATAACACAACTCTTCGGAAGATTCACGATGTTTCGTCCGATACGGGAGTTTCACCCTATAAGCGCGTGTAAACTCACGAGAGAGAAGTGGATGCCGGTGAAGCGGCCCGCACCCCGGAGTGCAATCTCTGCCATCCAAAGCACACAACACAACTATAATAACATGGTATGGCACCCCCTAGCTTGTGTTGGGATCCAGACGCTCCGTAGCCCCTCCTCCGGGGAAACCCTAGACCCGCTAGAGAAATACCGGACTTATACGGAAACACGCGGTAACATCGTTGAAAGAGGGTAGAAATGTGGAACTAGTTGCTTGGTTGTGTTAGGGTAGTCCATATAAACCCAATACACATTTGTAGCACACAACTCTTCGGAAGATTCACGATGTTTCGTCCGATACGGGAGTTTCACCCTATAAGCGCGTGTAAACTCACGAGAGAGAAGTGGATGCCGGTGAAGCGGCCCGCACCCCGGAGTGCAATATTTGCCATCCAATGCACACAACACAACTATAATAACATGGTATGGCACCCCCTATCTTGTGTTGGGATCCAGACGCTCTGTAGCCCCCCTCCGGTGAAACCCTAGACCCGCTGGAGAAATACCGGACTTATACGGAAACACGCGGTAACGGCGTAGAAATGGGGTAGCAATGTGGAACTAGTTGCTTGGTTGTGTTAGGGTAGTCCATAGCAATCCAATACACATTGGTAGAACACAACTCTTCGGAAGATTCATGATGTTTCGTCCGACACGGGAGTTTCACCTTATAAGCGTGTGTAAACTCACGAGAGAGAAGTGGATGCCGGTGAAGCGGCCCACACCCCGGAGTGCAATCTTTGCCATCCAATGCACACAACACAACTATACTAACATGGTATGGCACCCCCTATCTTGTTTTGGGATCCAGACGCTCCGTAGCCCCCCTCCGGTGAAACCCTAGACCCGTTGGAGAAATACCGGACTTATACGGAAACACGCGGTAACGGCGTCTAAATGGGGTAGCAATGTGGAACTAGTTGCTTGGTTGTGTTAGGGTAGTCCATATCAATCCAATACACATTGGTAGAACACAACTCTTCGGAAGATTCACGATGTTTCGTCCGATACGGGAGTTTCACCCTATAAGTGTGTGTAAACTCACGAGAGACAAGTGGATGCCGGTGAATCGGCCCACACCCCGGAGTGCAATGTTTGCCATCCAAAGCACACAAAACAACTATACTAACATGTTATGGCACCCCCTAGCTTGTTTTGGGATCCATACGCTCCGTAGCCCCCCTCCGGTGAAACCCTAGACCCGCTTGAGAAATACCGGACTTATACGGAAACACGCGGTAACAACGCCGAAAGGGGGTAGCAATGTTGAAATAGTTGCTTGGTTGTGTTAGGGTAGTCCATAGCAACCCAATACATATTGGTATAAGACAACTCTTCGGAGGATTCACGATGTTTCGTCCGATACGGGAGTTTCACCCTATAAGCGCGTGTAAACTTACGAGAGAGAAGTGGATGCCGGTGAAGCGACCCGCACCCCGGAGTGCAATCTTTGCCATCCAAAGCACACAACACAACTATACTAACATGGTATGGCACCCCTATCTTGTGTTGGGATCCAGACGCTCCGTAGCCCCCCTCAAGTGAAACCCTAGACCCGCTGGAGAAATACCGGATTTATACGGAAACAAGCGGTAGCGGCGTCGAAAGGGGGTAGAAATGTAAAACTAGTTGCATGCTTGTGTTAGGACAGTACATAGAAACCCAATACACATTTGTATAACACAACTCTTCGGAAGATTCACGATGTTTCGTCCGATACGGGAGTTTCACCCTATAAGCGCGTGTAAACTCACGAGAGAGAAGTGGATGCCGGTGAAGCGGCCCGCACCCCGGAGTGCAATCTCTGCCATCCAAAGCACACAACACAACTATAATAACATGGTATGGCACCCCCTAGCTTGTGTTGGGATCCAGACGCTCCGTAGCCCCTCCTCCGGGGAAACCCTAGACCCGCTAGAGAAATACCGGACTTATACGAAACACGCGGTAACAGCGTTGAAAGGGGGTAGAAATGTAGAACTAGTTGCTTGGTTGTGTTAGGGTAGTCCATAGAAACCCAATACACATTTGTAGCACACAACTATTCGGAAGATTCACGATGTTTCGTCCGATACGGGAGTTTCACCCTATAAGCGCGTGTAAACTCACGAGAGAGAAGTGGATGCCGGTGAAGCGGCCCGCACCCCGGAGTGCAATCTCTGCCATCCAAAGCACACAACACAACTATACTAACATGGTATGGAACCCCCTAGCTTGTGTTGGGATCTAGACGCTCTGTAGCCCCCCCTCCGGTGAAACCCTACCTCCGCTAGAGAAATACCGGACTTATACAGAAACACGCGGTAACGGCGTTGAAAGGAGGTAGAAATGTGGAACTAGTTGCTTTGTTGTTTTAGGGTAGTCCATAGAAACCCAATACACATGTGTAGCACACAACTCTTCGGAAGATTCATGATGTTTCGTCCGATATGGGAGTCTCACCCTATAAGCGCGTGTAAACTCACGAGAGAGAAGTGGATGCCGGTGAAGCGGCCCGCACCCCGGAGTGCAATATTTGCCATCCAATGCACACAACACAACTATAATAACATGGTATGGAACCCCCTATCTTGTGTTGGGATCCAGACGCTCCGTAGCCCCCCTTCGGTGAAACCCTAGCCCCGCTGGAGAAATGCCGGACTTATACGGAAACACGCGGTAACGGCGTCGAAATGGGGTAGCAATGTGGAACTAGTTGCTTGGTTGTGTTAAGGTAGTCCATAGCAATCCAATACACATTGGTAGAACACAACTCTTCGGAAGATTCATGATGTTTCGTCCGATATGGGAGTTTCACCCTATAAGCGTGTGTAAACTCACGAGAGAGAAGTAGATGCCGGTGAAGCGGCCCACACCCCGGAGTGCAATCTTTGCCATCCAATGCACACAACACAACTATACTAACATGGTATGGCACCCCCTATCTTGTGTTGGGATCCAGACGCTCCGTAGCCCCCCTCCGGTGAAACCCTAGACCCGCTGGAGAAATACCGGACTTATACGGAAACACGCGGTAACGGCGTCGAAATGGGGTAGCAATGTGGAACTAGTTGCTTGGTTGTGTTAGGGTAGTCCATATCAATCCAATACACATTGGTAGAACACAACTCTTCGGAAGATTCACGATGTTTCGTCCGATACGGGAGTTTCACCCTATAAGTGTGTGTAAACTCACGAGAGAGAAGTGGATGCCGGTGAAGCGGCCCGCACCCCGGAGTGAAATATTTGCCATCCAAAGCACACAACACTACTATAATAACATGGTATGGCACCCCCTGGCTTGTGTTGGGATCCATACGCTCCGTAGCCCCCCCTCCGGTGAAACCCTAGACCCGCTGGAGAAATACCGGACTTATACGGAAACACGCGGTAACAACGTCGAAAGGGGGTAGCAATGTTGAAATAGTTGCTTGGTTGTGTTAGGGTAGTCCATAGCAACCCAATACATATTTGTAGAAGACAACTCTTCGGAGGATTCACGATGTTTCGTCCGATACGGGAGTTTCACCCTATAAGCGCGTGTAAACTCACGAGAGAGAAGTGGGTGCCGGTGAAGCGACCCGCACCCCGGAGTGCAATCTTTGCCATCCAAAGCACACAAAACAACTATACTAACATGGTATGGCACCCCCTAGCTTGTGTTGGGATCCATACGCTCCGTAGCCCCCCTCCGGTGAAACCCTAGACCCGCTTGAGAAATACCGGACTTATACGGAAACACGCGGTAACAGCGTCGAAAGGGGGTAGAAATGTGGAACTAGTTGCTTGGTTGTGTTAGGGTAGTCCATAGCAACCCAATACACATTGGTAGAACACAACTCTTCGGAAGATTCACGATGTTTCGTCCGATACGGGAGTTTCACCCTATAAGCGCGTGTAAACTCACGAGAGAGAAGTGGCTGCCGGTGAAGCGGCCCACACCCTTGAGTGCAATTTTTGCCATCCAAAGCACACAACACAACTATACTAACATGGTATGGCACCCCCTATCTTGTGTTGGGATCTAGACGCTCCGTAGCCCCCCCCCTCCGGTGAAACCCTACCTCCGCCGGAGAAATACCGGACTTATACGGAAACACGCGGTAACAACGTCGAAAGGGGGTAGAAATGTGGAATTAGTTGCTTGGTTGTATTAGGGTAGTCCATAGCAACCCAATACACATTGGTAGAACACAACTCTTCGGAAGATTCACGATGTTTCGTCCGATACGGGAGTTTCACCCTATAAGCGCGTGTAAACTCACGAGAGAGAAGTGGATGCCGGTGAAGCGGCCCGCACCCCGGAGGGCAATCTCTGCCATCCAAAGCACAAAACACAACTATACTAACATGGTATGGCACCCCCTATCTTGTGTTGTGATCCAGACGCTCCGTAGCCCCCCCTCCGGTGAAACCCTACCTCCGCTGGAGAAATACCGGACTTATACGGAAACACGCGGTAACGGCGTCGAAAGGGGGTAGAAATGTGGAACTAGTTGCTTGGTTGTGTTAGGGTAGTACATAGCAACCCAATACACATTGGTAGAACACAACTCTTCGGAAGATTCACGATGTTTCGTCCGATACGGGAGTTTCACCCTATAAGCGTGTGTAAACTCACGAGAGAGAAGTGGATGCCGGTGAAGCGGCCCGTACCCCGGAGTGAAATCTTTGCCATCCAAAGCACACAACACAACTATACTAACATGGTATGGCATCCCCTAGCTTGTGTTGGGATCCAGACGCTCCGTAGCCCCCCCTCCGGTGAAACCCTACCTCCGCTGGAGAAATACCGGACTTATACGGAAACACGTGGTAACGGCGTCGAAAGGGGGTAGAAATGTAAAACTAGTTGCATTCTTGTGTTAGGGAAGTACATAGAAACCAAATACACATTGGTAGAACAGAACTCTTCGGAAGATTCACGATGTTTCGTCCGATACGGGAGTTTCACCCTATAAGCATGTGTAAACTCACGAGAGAGAAGTGGATGCCGGTGAAGCGGCCCGTACCCCGGAGTGAAATCTTTGGCATCCAAAGCACACAAAACAACTATACTAACATGGTATGGAACCCCCTAGCTTGTGTTGGGATCTAGACGCTCTGTAGCCCCCCCTCCGGTGAAACCCTACCTCCGCTGGAGAAATACCGGACTTATACGGAAACACGCGGTAACGGCGTCGAAAGGGGGTAGAAATGTAAAACTAGTTGCATTCTTGTGTTAGGGCAGTACATAGCAACCCAATACACATTGGTAGAACACAACTCTTCGGAAGATTCACGATGTTTCGTCCGATACGGGAGTTTCACCCTATAAGCGCGTGTAAACTCACGAGAGAGAAGTGGATGCCGGTGAAGCGGCCCGCACCCCAGAGTGCAATCTCTGCCATCCAAAGCATACAACACAACTATAATAACATGGTATGGCTCCCCCTAGATTGTGTTGGGATCTAGACGCTCCGTAGCCCCTCCTCCGGTGAAACCCTAGACCCGCTAGAGAAATACCGGACTTATACAGAAACACGCGGTAACGGCGTTGAAAGGAGGTAGAAATGTGGAACTAGTTGCTTTGTTGTTTTAGGGTAGTCCATAGAAACCCAATACACATGTGTAGCACACAACTCTTCGGAAGATTCATGATGTTTCGTCCGATATGGGAGTCTCACCCTATAAGCGCGTGTAAACTCACGAGAGAGAAGTGGATGCCGGTGAAGCGGCCCGCACCCCGGAGTGCAATATTTGCCATCCAATGCACACAACACAACTATAATAACATGGTATGGAACCCCCTATCTTGTGTTGGGATCCAGACGCTCCGTAGCCCCCCTTCGGTGAAACCCTAGCCCCGCTGGAGAAATGCCGGACTTATACGGAAACACGCGGTAACGGCGTCGAAATGGGGTAGAAATGTGGAACTAGTTGCTTGGTTGTGTTAAGGTAGTCCATAGCAATCCAATACACATTGGTAGAACACAACTCTTCGGAAGATTCATGATGTTTCGTCCGATACGGGAGTTTCACCCTATAAGCGTGTGTAAACTCACGAGAGAGAAGTAGATGCCGGTGAAGCGGCCCACACCCCGGAGTGCAATCTTTGCCATACAATGCACACAACACAACTATACTAACATGGTATGGCACCCCCTATCTTGTGTTGGGGTCCAGACGATCCGTAGCCCCCCTCCGGTGAAACCCTAGACCCGTTGGAGAAATACCGGACTTATACGGAAACACGCGGTAACGGCGTCGAAATGGGGTAGCAATGTGGAACTAGTTGCTTGTTTGTGTTAGGGTAGTCCATATCAATCCAATATGCATTGGTAGAACACAACTCTTCGGAAGATTCACGATGTTTCGTCCGATACGGGAGTTTCATCCTATAAGTGTGTGTAAACTCACGAGAGAGAAGTGGATGCCGGTGAAGCGGCCCACACCCCGGAGTTCAATGTTTGCCATCCAAAGCACACAACACAACTATACTAACATGGTATGGCACCCCCTAGCTTGTGTTGGGATCCATACGCTCTGTAGCCCCCCCTCCGGTGAAACCCTAGACCCGCTTGAGAAATACCAGACTTATACAGAAACACGCGGTAACAACGTCGAAAGGGGGTAGCAATGTGGAACTAGTTGCTTGGTTGTGTTAGTGTAGTCCATAGCAACCCAATACATATTTGTAGAAGACAACTCTTCGGAGGATTCACGATGTTTCGTCCGATACGGTAGTTTCACCCTTTAAGCGCGTGTAAACTCACGAGAGAGAAGTGGATGCCGGTGAAGCGACCCGCACCCCGGAGTGCAATCTTTGCCATCGAAAGCACACAACACAACTATACTAACATGGTATGGCACCTCTATCTTGTGTTGGGATCCAGACGCTCCGTAGCCCCCCCTCCCTCCAGTGAAACCCTAGACCCGCTGGAGAAATACCGGACTTATACGGAAACAAGCGGTAACGGCGTCGAAAGGGGGTAGAAATGTGGAACTAGTTGCTTGGTTGTTTTAGGGTAGTCCATAGAAACCCAATACACATTGGTAGCACACAACTTTTCGGAAGATTCACGATGTTTCGTCCGATACGGGAGTTTCACCCTATAAGCGCGTGTAAACTCACGAGTGAGAAGTGGATGCCGGTGAAGCGGCCCACACCCCGGAGTGCAATCTTTGCCATCCAAAGCACACAACACAACTATACTAACATGGTATGGCACCCCCTAGCTTGTGTTGGGATCCAGACGCTCCGTAGCACCCCCTCCGGTGAAACCCTACCTCCGTTGGAGAAATACCGGACTTATACAGAAACACGCGGTAACAGCGTCGAAAGGGGGTAGAAATGTGGAACTCGTTGCTTGGTTGTGTTAGGGTAGTCCATAGCAACCCAACACACATTTGTAGAACACAACTCTTCGGAAGATTCACGATGTTTCGTCCGATACGGGAGTTTCACCCTATAAGCGCGTGTAAACTCACGAGAGAGAAGTGGATGCCGGTGAAGCGGCCCGCACCCCGGAGTGCAATCTCTGCCATCCAAAGCACACAACACAACTATAATAACATGGTATGGCACCCCCTAGCTTGTGTTGGGATCCAGACGCTCCATAGCCCCTCCTCCGGTGAAACCCTAGACCCGCTAGAGAAATACCGGACTTATACGGAAACACGCGGTAACGGCGTTGAAAGGGGGTAGAAATGTGGAACTAGTTTCCTGGTTGTGTTAGGGTAGTTCATAGAAACCCAATACACATTTGTAGCACACAACTCTTTGGAAGATTCACGATGTTTCGTCTGATACGGGTGTTTCACCCTATAAGCGCGTGCAAACTCACGAGAGAGAAGTGGATGCCGGTGAAGCGACCCGCACCCCGGAGTGCAATATTTGCCATCCAAAGCACACAACACAACTATACTAACATGGTATGGCACCCCTATCTTGTGTTGGGATCCAGACGCTCCGTAGCCCCCCTCAAGTGAAACCCTAGACCCGCTGGAGAAATACCGGATTTATACGGAAACAAGCGGTAACGGCGTCGAAAGGGGGTAGAAATGTAAAACTAGTTGCATGCTTGTGTTAGGACAGTACATAGAAACCCAATACACATTTGTATAACACAACTCTTCGGAAGATTCACGATGTTTCGTCCGATACGGGAGTTTCACCCTATAAGCGCGTGTAAACTCACGAGAGAGAAGTGGATGCCGGTGAAGCGGCCCGCACCCCGGAGTGCAATCTCTGCCATCCAAAGCACACAACACAACTATAATAACATGGTATGGCACCCCCTAGCTTGTGTTGGGATCCAGACGCTCCGTAGCCCCTCCTCCGGGGAAACCCTAGACCCGCTAGAGAAATACCGGACTTATACGGAAACACGCGGTAACAGCGTTGAAAGGGGGTAGAAATGTGGAACTAGTTGCTTGGTTGTGTTAGGGTAGTCCATAGAAACCCAATACACATTTGTAGCACACAACTATTCGGAAGATTCACGATGTTTCGTCCGATACGGGAGTTTCACCCTATAAGCGCGTGTAAACTCACGAGAGAGAAGTGGATGCCGGTGAAGCGGCCCGCACCCCAGAGTGCAATCTTTGCCATCCAATGCACACAACACAACTATACTAACATGGTATGGCACCCCCTATCTTGTGTTGGGATCCAGACGCTCCGTAGACCCCCTCCGGTGAAACCCTAGACCCGCTGGAGAAATACCGGACTTATACGGAAACACGCGGTAACGGCGTAGAAATGGGGTAGCAATGTGGAACTACTTGCTTGGTTGTGTTAGGGTAGTCCATAGCAATCCAATACACATTGGTAGAACACAACTCTTCGGAAGATTCATGATGTTTCGTCCGACACGGGAGTTTCACCTCATAAGCGTGTCTAAACTCACGAGAGAGAAGTGGATGCCGGTGAAGCGGCCCACACCCCGGAGTGCAATCTTTGCCATCCAATGCACACAACACAACTATACTAACATGATATGGCACCCCCTATCTTGTTTTGGGATCCAGACGCTCCGTAGCCCCCCTCCGGTGAAACCCTAGACCCGTTGGAGAAATACCGGACTTATACGGAAACACGCGGTAACGGCGTCTAAATGGGGTAGCAATGTGGAACTAGTTGCTTGGTTGTGTTAGGGTAGTCCATATCAATCCAATACACATTGGTAGAACACAACTCTTCGGAAGATTCACGATGTTTCGTCCGATACGGGAGTTTCACCCTATAAGCGTGTGTAAACTCACGAGAGAGAAGTGGATGCCGGTGAAGCGGCCCACACCCCGGAGTGCAATGTTTGCCATCCAAAGCACACAAAACAACTATACTAACATGGTATGGCACCCCCTAGCTTGTGTTGGGATCCATACGCTCCGTAGCCCCCCTCCGGTGAAACCCTAGACCCGCTTGTGAAATACCGGACTTATACGGAAACACGCGGTAACAACGCCGAAAGGGGGTAGCAATGTTGAAATAGTTGCTTGTTTGTGTTAGGGTAGTCCATAGCAACCCAATACATATTGGTAGAAGACAACTCTTCGGAGGATTCACGATGTTTCGTCCGATACGGGAGTTTCACCCTATAAGCGCGTGTAAACTCACGAGAGAGAAGTGGATGCCGGTGAAGCGACCCGCACCCCGGAGTGCAATCTTTGCCATCCAAAGCACACAACACAACTATACTAACATGGTATGGCACCCCTATCTTGTGTTGGGATCTAGACGCTCCGTAGCCCCCCCTCAGTGAAACCCTACCTCCGCTGGAGAAATACCGGACTTATACGGAAACACGCGGTAACAGCGTCGAAAGGGGGTAGAAATGTGATACTAGTTGCTTGCTTGTGTTAGGGTAGTACATAGCAACCCAATACACATTGGTAGAACACAACTCTTCGGAAGATTCACGATGTTTCGTCCGATACGGGAGTTTCACCCTATAAGCGCGTGTAAACTCACGAGAGAGAAGTGGATGCCGGTGAAGCGGCCCGCACCCCGGAGTGCAATCTCTGCCATCCAAAGCACACAACACAACTATAATAACATGGTATGGCACCCCCTAGCTTGTGTTGGGATCCAGACGCTCCGTAGCCCCTCCTCCGGTGAAACCCTAGACCCGCTGGAGAAATACCGGACTTATACGGAAACACGCGGTAACGGCGTCGAATGGGGGTAGAAATGTGGAACTAGTTGCTTGGTTGTGTTAGGGTAGTACATAGCAACCCAATACACATTGGTAGAACACAACTCTTCGGAAGATTCACGATGTTTCGTCCGATATGGGAGTCTCACCCTATAAGCGCGTGTAAACTCACGAGAGAGAAGTGGATGCCGGTGAAGCGGCCCGCACCCCGGAGTGCAATATTTGCCATCCAATGCACACAACACAACTATAATAACATGGTATGGAACCCCCTATCTTGTGTTGGGATCCAGACGCTCCGTAGCCCCCCTTCGGTGAAACCCTAGCCCCGCTGGAGAAATGCCGGACTTATACGGAAACACGCGGTAACGGCGTCGAAATGGGGTAGCAATGTGGAACTAGTTGCTTGTTTGTGTTAAGGTAGTCCATAGCAATCCAATACACATTGGTAGAACACAACTCTTCGGAAGATTCATGATGTTTCGTCCGATACGGGAGTTTCACCCTATAAGCGTGTGTAAACTCACGAGAGAGAAGTAGATGCCGGTGAAGCGGCCCACACCCCGGAGTGCAATCTTTGCCATACAATGCACACAACACAACTATACTAACATGGTATGGCACCCCCTATCTTGTGTTGGTGTCCAGACGATCCGTAGCCCCCCTCCGGTGAAACCCTAGACCCGTTGGAGAAATACCGGACTTATACGGAAACACGCGGTAACGGCGTCGAAATGGGGTAGCAATGTGGAACTAGTTGCTTGTTTGTGTTAGGGTAGTCCATATCAATCCAATATGCATTGGTAGAACACAACTCTTCGGAAGATTCACGATGTTTCGTCCGATACGGGAGTTTCATCCTATAAGTGTGTGTAAACTCACGAGAGAGAAGTGGATGCCGGTGAAGCGGCCCACACCCCGGAGTTCAATGTTTGCCATCCAAAGCACACAACACAACTATACTAACATGGTATGGCACCCCCTAGCTTGTGTTGGGATCCATACGCTCTGTAGCCCCCCCTCCGGTGAAACCCTAGACCCGCTTGAGAAATACCAGACTTATACAGAAACACGCGGTAACAACGTCGAAAGGGGGTAGCAATGTGGAACTAGTTGCTTGGTTGTGTTAGTGTAGTCCATAGCAACCCAATACATATTTGTAGAAGACAACTCTTCGGAGGATTCACGATGTTTCGTCCGATACGGTAGTTTCACCCTTTAAGCGCGTGTAAACTCACGAGAGAGAAGTGGATGCCGGTGAAGCGACCCGCACCCCGGAGTGCAATCTTTGCCATCGAAAGCACACAACACAACTATACTAACATGGTATGGCACCTCTATCTTGTGTTGGGATCCAGACGCTCCGTAGCCCCCCTCCCTCCAGTGAAACCCTAGACCCGCTGGAGAAATACCGGACTTATACGGAAACAAGCGGTAACGGCGTCGAAAGGGGGTAGAAATGTGGAACTAGTTGCTTGGTTGTTTTAGGGTAGTCCATAGAAACCCAATACACATTGGTAGCACACAACTTTTCGGAAGATTCACGATGTTTCGTCCGATACGGGAGTTTCACCCTATAAGCGCGTGTAAACTCACGAGTGAGAAGTGGATGCCGGTGAAGCGGCCCACACCCCGGAGTGCAATCTTTGCCATCCAAAGCACACAACACAACTATACTAACATGGTATGGCACCCCCTAGCTTGTGTTGGGATCCAGACGCTCCGTAGCACCCCCTCCGGTGAAACCCTAGACCCCGTTGGAGAAATACCGGACTTATACGGAAACACGCGGTAACAGCGTCGAAAGGGGGTAGAAATGTGGAACTAGTTGCTTGGTTGTGTTAGGGTAGTCCATAGCAACCAATACACATTTGTAGAACACAACTCTTCGGAAGATTCACGATGTTTCGTCCGATACGGGAGTTTCACCCTATAAGCGCGTGTAAACTCACGAGAGAGAAGTGGATGCCGGTGAAGCGGCCCACACCCCGGAGTGCAATCTTTGCCATCCAATGCACACAACACAACTATAATAACATGGTATGGCACCCCCTATCTTGTGTTGGGATCCAGACGCTCCGTAGCCCCCCTCCGGTGAAACCCTAGACCCGCTGGAGAAATACCGGACTTATACGGAAACACGCGGTAACGGCGTCTAAATGGGGTAGAAATGTGGAACTAGTTGCTTGGTTGTGTTAGGGTAGTCCATAGCAATCCAATACACATTGGTAGAACACAACTCTTCGGAAGATTCACGATGTTTCGTCCGATACGGGAGTTTCACCCTATAAGTGAGTGTAAACTCACGAGAGAGAAGTGGATGCCGGTGAAGCGGCCCACACCCCGGAGTGCAATGTTTGCCATCCAAAGCACACAACACAACTATACTAACATGGTATGGCACCCCCTAGCTTGTGTTGGGATCCATACGCTCCGTAGCCCCCCTCCGGTGAAACCCTAGACCCGCTTGAGAAATACCGGACTTATATGGAAACACGCGGTAACAACGTCGAAAGGGGGTAGCAATGTTGAAATAGTTGCTTGGTTGTGTTAGGGTAGTCCATAGCAACCCAATACATATTGGTAGAAGACAACTCTTCGGAGGATTCACGATGTTTCGTCCGATACGGGAGTTTCACCCTATAAGCGCGTGTAAACTCACGAGAGAGAAGTGGCTGCCGGTGAAGCGGCCCACACCCTGGAGTGCAATTTTTGCCATCCAAAGCACACAACACAACTATACTAACATGGTATGGCACCCCCTATCTTGTGTTGGGATCTAGACGCTCCGTAGCCCCCCCCTCCGGTGAAACCCTACCTCCGCCGGAGAAATACCGGACTTATACGGAAACACGCGGTAACAGCGTCGAAAGGGGGTAGAAATGTGGATACTAGTTGCTTGGTTGTATTAGGGTAGTCCATAGCAACCCAATACACATTGGTAGAACACAACTCTTCGGAAGATTCACGATGTTTCGTCCGATACGGGAGTTTCACCCTATAAGCGCGTGTAAACTCACGAGAGAGAAGTGGATGCCGGTGAAGCGGCCCGCACCCCGGAGTGCAATCTCTGCCATCCAAAGCACAAAACACAACTATACTAACATGGTATGGCACCCCCTATCTTGTGTTGTGATCCAGACGCTCCGTAGCCCCCCCTCCGGTGAAACCCTACCTCCGCTGGAGAAATACCGGACTTATACGGAAACACGCGGTAACGGCGTCGAAAGGGGGTAGAAATGTGGAACTAGTTGCTTGGTTGTGTTAGGGTAGTCCATAGAAACCCAATACACATTTGTAGCACACAACTATTCGGAAGATTCACGATGTTTCGTCCGATACGGGAGTTTCACCCTATAAGCGCGTGTAAACTCACGAGAGAGAAGTGGATGCCGGTGAAGCGGCCCGCACCCCAGAGTGCAATCTTTGCCATCCAATGCACACAACACAACTATACTAACATGGTATGGCACCCCCTATCTTGTGTTGGGATCCAGACGCTCCGTAGCCCCCCTCCGGTGAAACCCTAGACCCGCTGGAGAAATACCGGACTTATACGGAAACACGCGGTAACGGCGTAGAAATGGGGTAGCAATGTGGAACTAGTTGCTTGGTTGTGTTAGGGTAGTCCATAGCAATCCAATACACATTGGTAGAACACAACTCTTCGGAAGATTCATGATGTTTCGTCCGATACGGGAGTTTCACCCTATAAGCGTGTGTAAACTCACGAGAGAGAAGTGGATGCCGGTGAAGCGGCCCACACCCCGGAGTGCAATCTTTGCCATCCAATGCACACAACACAACTATACTAACATGGTATGGCACCCCCTATCTTGTTTTGGGATCCAGACGCTCCGTAGCCCCCCTCCGGTGAAACCCTAGACCCGTTGGAGAAATACCGGACTTATACGGAAACACGCGGTAACGGCGTCTAAATGGGGTAGCAATGTGGAACTAGTTGCTTGGTTGTGTTAGGGTAGTCCATATCAATCCAATACACATTGGTAGAACACAACTCTTCGGAAGATTCACGATGTTTCGTCCGATACGGGAGTTTCACCCTATAAGTGTGTGTAAACTCACGAGAGAGAAGTGGATGCCGGTGAAGCGGCCCACACCCCGGAGTGCAATGTTTGCCATCCAAAGCACACAAAACAACTATACTAACATGGTATGGCACCCCCTAGCTTGTGTTGGGATCCATACGCTCCGTAGCCCCCCTCCGGTGAAACCCTAGACCCGCTTGTGAAATACCGGACTTATACGGAAACACGCGGTAACAACGCCGAAAGGGGGTAGCAATGTTGAAATAGTTGCTTGGTTGTGTTAGGGTAGTCCATAGCAACCCAATACATATTGGTAGAAGACAACTCTTCGGAGGATTCACGATGTTTCGTCCGATACGGGAGTTTCACCCTATAAGCGCGTGTAAACTTACGAGAGAGAAGTGGGTGCCGGTGAAGCGACCCGCACCCCGGAGTGCAATCTTTGCCATCCAAAGCACACAACACAACTATACTAACATGGTATGGCACCCCTATCTTGTGTTGGGATCCAGACGCTCCGTAGCCCCCCTCAAGTGAAACCCTAGACCCGCTGGAGAAATACCGGATTTATACGGAAACAAGCGGTAACGGCGTCGAAAGGGGGTAGAAATGTAAAACTAGTGGCATGCTTGTGTTAGGACAGTACATAGAAACCCAATACACATTTGTATAACACAACTCTTCGGAAGATTCACGATGTTTCGTCCGATACGGGAGTTTCACCCTATAAGCGCGTGTAAACTCACGAGAGAGAAGTGGATGCCGGTGAAGCGGCCCGCACCCCGGAGTGCAATCTCTGCCATCCAAAGCACACAACACAACTATAATAACATGGTATGGCACCCCCTAGCTTGTGTTGGGATCCAGACGCTCCGTAGCCCCTCCTCCGGGGAAACCCTAGACCCGCTAGAGAAATACCGGACTTATACGGAAACACGCGGTAACAGCGTTGAAAGGGGGTAGAAATGTGGAACTAGTTGCTTGGTTGTGTTAGGGTAGTCCATAGAAACCCAATACACATTTGTAGCACACAACTATTCGGAAGATTCACGATGTTTCGTCCGATACGGGAGTTTCACCCTATAAGCGCGTGTAAACTCACGAGAGAGAAGTGGATGCCGGTGAAGCGGCCCGCACCCCAGAGTGCAATCTTTGCCATCCAATGCACACAACACAACTATACTAACATGGTATGGCACCCCCTATCTTGTGTTGGGATCCAGACGCTCCGTAGCCCCCCTCCGGTGAAACCCTAGACCCGCTGGAGAAATACCGGACTTATACGGAAACACGCGGTAACGGCGTAGAAATGGGGTAGCAATGTGGAACTAGTTGCTTGGTTGTGTTAGGGTAGTCCATAGCAATCCAATACACATTGGTAGAACACAACTCTTCGGAAGATTCATGATGTTTCGTCCGATACGGGAGTTTCACCCTATAAGCGTGTGTAAACTCACGAGAGAGAAGTGGATGCCGGTGAAGCGGCCCACACCCCGGAGTGCAATCTTTGCCATCCAATGCACACAACACAACTATAATAACATGGTATGGCACCCCCTATCTAGTTTTGGGATCCAGACGCTCCGTAGCCCCCCTCCGGTGAAACCCTAGACCCGCTGGAGAAATACCGGACTTATACGGAAACACGCGGTAACGGCGTCTAAATGGGGTAGAAATGTGGAACTAGTTGCTTGGTTGTGTTAGGGTAGTCCATATCAATCCAATACACATTGGTAGAACACAACTCTTCGGAAGATTCACGATGTTTCGTCCGATACGGGAGTTTCACCCTATAAGCGCGTGTAAACTCACGAGAGAGAAGTGGATGCCGGTGAAGCGGCCCACACCCCGGAGTGCAATGTTTGCCATCCAAAGCACACAACACAACTATACTAACATGGTATGGCACCCCCTAGCTTGTGTTGGGATCCATACGCTCCGTAGCCCCCCTCCGGTGAAACCCTAGACCCGCTTGAGAAATACCGGACTTATATGGAAACACGCGGTAACAACGTCGAAAGGGGGTAGCAATGTTGAAATAGTTGCTTGGTTGTGTTAGGGTAGTCCATAGCAACCCAATACATATTGGTAGAAGACAACTCTTCGGAGGATTCACGATGTTTCGTCCGATACGGGAGTTTCACCCTATAAGCGCGTGTAAACTCACGAGAGAGAAGTGGCTGCCGGTGAAGCGGCCCACACCCTTGAGTGCAATTTTTGCCATCCAAAGCACACAACACAACTATACTAACATGGTATGGCACCCCCTATCTTGTGTTGGGATCTAGACGCTCCGTAGCCCCCCCCTCCGGTGAAACCCTACCTCCGCCGGAGAAATACCGGACTTATACGGAAACACGCGGTAACAACGTCGAAAGGGGGTAGAAATGTGGATATAGTTGCTTGGTTGTATTAGGGTAGTCCATAGCAACCCAATACACATTGGTAGAACACAACTCTTCGGAAGATTCACGATGTTTCGTCCGATACGGGAGTTTCACCCTATAAGCGCGTGTAAACTCACGAGAGAGAAGTGGATGCCGGTGAAGCGGCCCGCACCCCGGAGGGCAATCTCTGCCATCCAAAGCACAAAACACAACTATACTAACATGGTATGGCACCCCCTATCTTGTGTTGTGATCCAGACGCTCCGTAGCCCCCCTCCGGTGAAACCCTACCTCCGCTGGAGAAATACCGGACTTATACGGAAACACGCGGTAACGGCGTCGAATGGGGGTAGAAATGTGGAACTAGTTGCTTGGTTGTGTTAGGGTAGTCCATAGAAACCCAATACACATTTGTAGCACACAACTATTCGGAAGATTCACGATGTTTCGTCCGATACGGGAGTTTCACCCTATAAGCGCGTGTAAACTCACGAGAGAGAAGTGGATGCCGGTGAAGCGGCCCGCACCCCAGAGTGCAATCTTTGCCATCCAATGCACACAACACAACTATACTAACATGGTATGGCATCCCCTAGCTTGTGTTGGGATCCAGACGCTCCGTAGCCCCCCCTCCGGTGAAACCCTACCTCCGCTGGAGAAATACCGGACTTATACGGAAACACGTGGTAACAGCGTCGAAAGGGGGTAGAAATGTAAAACTAGTTGCATTCTTGTGTTAGGGAAGTACATAGAAACCAAATACACATTGGTAGAACAGAACTCTTCGGAAGATTCACGATGTTTCGTCCGATACGGGAGTTTCACCCTATAAGCATGTGTAAACTCACGAGAGAGAAGTGGATGCCGGTGAAGCGGCCCGTACCCCGGAGTGAAATCTTTGGCATCCAAAGCACACAAAACAACTATACTAACATGGTATGGAACCCCCTAGCTTGTGTTGGGATCTAGACGCTCTGTAGCCCCCCCTCCGGTGAAACCCTACCTCCGCTGGAGAAATACCGGACTTATACGGAAACACGCGGTAACGGCGTCAAAAGGGGGTAGAAATGTAAAACTAGTTGCATTCTTGTGTTAGGGCAGTACATAGCAACCCAATACACATTGGTAGAACACAACTCTTCGGAAGATTCACGATGTTTCGTCCGATACGGGAGTTTCACCCTATAAGCGCGTGTAAACTCACGAGAGAGAAGTGGATGCCGGTGAAGCGGCCCGCACCCCAGAGTGCAATCTCTGCCATCCAAAGCATACAACACAACTATAATAACATGGTATGGCTCCCCCTAGATTGTGTTGGGATCTAGACGCTCCGTAGCCCCTCCTCCGGTGAAACCCTAGACCCGCTAGAGAAATACCGGACTTATACAGAAACACGCGGTAACGGCGTTGAAAGGAGGTAGAAATGTGGAACTAGTTGCTTTGTTGTTTTAGGGTAGTCCATAGAAACCCAATACACATGTGTAGCACACAACTCTTCGGAAGATTCATGATGTTTCGTCCGATATGGGAGTCTCACCCTATAAGCGCGTGTAAACTCACGAGAGAGAAGTGGATGCCGGTGAAGCGGCCCGCACCCCGGAGTGCAATATTTGCCATCCAATGCACACAACACAACTATAATAACATGGTATGGAACCCCCTATCTTGTGTTGGGATCCAGACGCTCCGTAGCCCCCCTTCGGTGAAACCCTAGCCCCGCTGGAGAAATGCCGGACTTATACGGAAACACGCGGTAACGGCGTCGAAATGGGGTAGCAATGTGGAACTAGTTGCTTGTTTGTGTTAAGGTAGTCCATAGCAATCCAATACACATTGGTAGAACACAACTCTTCGGAAGATTCATGATGTTTCGTCCGATACGGGAGTTTCACCCTATAAGCGTGTGTAAACTCACGAGAGAGAAGTAGATGCCGGTGAAGCGGCCCACACCCCGGAGTGCAATCTTTGCCATACAATGCACACAACACAACTATACTAACATGGTATGGCACCCCCTATCTTGTGTTGGGGTCCAGACGATCCGTAGCCCCCCTCCGGTGAAACCCTAGACCCGTTGGAGAAATACCGGACTTATACGGAAACACGCGGTAACGGCGTCGAAATGGGGTAGCAATGTGGAACTAGTTGCTTGTTTGTGTTAGGGTAGTCCATATCAATCCAATATGCATTGGTAGAACACAACTCTTCGGAAGATTCACGATGTTTCGTCCGATACGGGAGTTTCATCCTATAAGTGTGTGTAAACTCACGAGAGAGAAGTGGATGCCGGTGAAGCGGCCCACACCCCGGAGTTCAATGTTTGCCATCCAAAGCACACAACACAACTATACTAACATGGTATGGCACCCCCTAGCTTGTGTTGGGATCCATACGCTCTGTAGCCCCCCCTCCGGTGAAACCCTAGACCCGCTTGAGAAATACCAGACTTATACAGAAACACGCGGTAACAACGTCGAAAGGGGGTAGCAATGTGGAACTAGTTGCTTGGTTGTGTTAGTGTAGTCCATAGCAACCCAATACATATTTGTAGAAGACAACTCTTCGGAGGATTCACGATGTTTCGTCCGATACGGTAGTTTCACCCTTTAAGCGCGTGTAAACTCACGAGAGAGAAGTGGATGCCGGTGAAGCGACCCGCACCCCGGAGTGCAATCTTTGCCATCGAAAGCACACAACACAACTATACTAACATGGTATGGCACCTCTATCTTGTGTTGGGATCCAGACGCTCCGTAGCCCCCCTCCCTCCAGTGAAACCCTAGACCCGCTGGAGAAATACCGGACTTATACGGAAACAAGCGGTAACGGCGTCGAAAGGGGGTAGAAATGTGGAACTAGTTGCTTGGTTGTTTTAGGGTAGTCCATAGAAACCCAATACACATTGGTAGCACACAACTTTTCGGAAGATTCACGATGTTTCGTCCGATACGGGAGTTTCTCCCTATAAGCGCGTGTAAACTCACGAGTGAGAAGTGGATGCCGGTGAAGCGGCCCACACCCCGGAGTGCAATCTTTGCCATCCAAAGCACACAACACAACTATACTAACATGGTATGGCACCCCCTAGCTTGTGTTGGGATCCAGACGCTCCGTAGCACCCCCTCCGGTGAAACCCTACCTCCGTTGGAGAAATACCGGACTTATACAGAAACACGCGGTAACAGCGTCGAAAGGGGGTAGAAATGTGGAACTCGTTGCTTGGTTGTGTTAGGGTAGTCCATAGCAACCCAAAACACATTTGCAGAACACAACTCTTCGGAAGATTCACGATGTTTCGTCCGATACGGGAGATTCACCCTATAAGCGCGTGTAAACTCACGAGAGAGAAGTGGATGCCGGTGAAGCGGCCCACACCCCGGAGTGCAATCTCTGCCATCCAAAGCACACAACACAACTATAATAACATGGTATGGCACCCCCTAGCTTGTGTTGGGATCCAGACGCTCCATAGCCCCTCCTCCGGTGAAACCTAGACCCGCTAGAGAAATACCGGACTTATACGGAAACACGCGGTAACGGCGTTGAAAGGGGGTAGAAATGTGGAACTAGTTTCCTGGTTGTGTTAGGGTAGTTAATAGAAACCCAATACACATTTGTAGCACACAAATCTTTGGAAGATTCACGATGTTTCGTCTGATACGGGTGTTTCACCCTATAAGCGCGTGCAAACTCACGAGAGAGAAGTGGATGCCGGTGAAGCGACCCGCACCCCAGAGTGCAATATTTGCCATCCAAAGCACACAACACAACTATAATAACATGGTATGGCACCCCTATCTTGTGTTGGGATCCAGACGCTCCGTAGCCCCCCTCAAGTGAAACCCTAGACCCGCTGGAGAAATACCGGATTTATACGGAAACAAGCGGTAACGGCGTCGAAAGGGGGTAGAAATGTAAAACTAGTTGCATGCTTGTGTTAGGACAATACATAGAAACCCAATACACATTTGTATAACACAACTCTTCGGAAGATTCACGATGTTTCGTCCGATACGGGAGTTTCACCCTATAAGCGCGTGTAAACTCACGAGAGAGAAGTGGATGCCGGTGAAGCGGCCCGCACCCCGGAGTGCAATCTCTGCCATCCAAAGCACACAACACAACTATAATAACATGGTATGGCACCCCCTAGCTTGTGTTGGGATCCAGACGCTCCGTAGCCCCTCCTCCGGGGAAACCCTAGACCCGCTAGAGAAATACCGGACTTATACGGAAACACGCGGTAACAGCGTTGAAAGGGGGTAGAAATGTGGAACTAGTTGCTTGGTTGTGTTAGGGTAGTCCATAGAAACCCAATACACATTTGTAGCACACAACTATTCGGAAGATTCACGATGTTTCGTCCGATACGGGAGTTTCACCCTATAAGCGCGTGTAAACTCACGAGAGAGAAGTGGATGCCGGTGAAGCGGCCCGCACCCCAGAGTGCAATCTTTGCCATCCAATGCACACAACACAACTATACTAACATGGTATGGCACCCCCTATTTTGTGTTGGGATCCAGACGCTCCGTAGACCCCCTCCGGTGAAACCCTAGACCCGCTGGAGAAATACCGGACTTATACGGAAACACGCGGTAACGGCGTAGAAATGGGGTAGCAATGTGGAACTAGTTGCTTGGTTGTGTTAGGGTAGTCCATAGCAATCCAATACACATTGGTAGAACACAACTCTTCGGAAGATTCATGATGTTTCGTCCGACACGGGAGTTTCACCTTATAAGCGTGTGTAAACTCACGAGAGAGAAGTGGATGTCGGTGAAGCGGCCCACACCCCGGAGTGCAATCTTTGCCATCCAATGCACACAACACAACTATACTAACATGATATGGCACCCCCTATCTTGTTTTGGGATCCAGACGCTCCGTAGCCCCCCTCCGGTGAAACCCTAGACCCGTTGGAGAAATACCGGACTTATACGAAAACACGCGGTAACGGCGTCTAAATGGGGTAGCAGTGTGGAACTAGTTGCTTGGTTGTGTTAGGGTAGTCCATATCAATCCAATACACATTGGTAGAACACAACTCTTCGGAAGATTCACGATGTTTCGTCCGATACGGGAGTTTCACCCTATAAGTGTGTGTAAACTCACGAGAGACAAGTGGATGCCGGTGAAGCGGCCCACACCCCGGAGTGCAATGTTTGCCATCCAAAGCACACAAAACAACTATACTAACATGGTATGGCACCCCCTAGCTTGTGTTGGGATCCATACGCTCCGTAGCCCCCCTCCGGTGAAACCCTAGACCCGCTTGTGAAATACCGGACTTATACGGAAACACGCGGTAACAACGCCGAAAGGGGGTAGCAATGTTGAAATAGTTGCTTGTTTCTGTTAGGGTAGTCCATAGCAACCCAATACATATTGGTAGAAGACAACTCTTCGGAGGATTCACGATGTTTCGTCCGATACGGGAGTTTCACCCTATAAGCGCGTGTAAACTTACGAGAGAGAAGTGGGTGCCGGTGAAGCGACCCGCACCCCGGAGTGCAATCTTTGCCATCCAAAGCACACAACACAACTATACTAACATGGTATGGCACCCCTATCTTGTGTTGGGATCCAGACGCTCCGTAGCCCCCCTCAAGTGAAACCCTAGACCCGCTGGAGAAATACCGGATTTATACGGAAACAAGCGGTAACGGCGTCGAAAGGGGGTAGAAATGTAAAACTAGTGGCATGCTTGTGTTAGGACAGTACATAGAAACCCAATACACATTTGTATAACACAACTCTTCGGAAGATTCACGATGTTTCGTCCGATACGGGAGTTTCACCCTATAAGCGCGTGTAAACTCACGAGAGAGAAGTGGATGCCGGTGAAGCGGCCCGCACCCCGGAGTGCAATCTCTGCCATCCAAAGCACACAACACAACTATAATAACATGGTATGGCACCCCCTAGCTTGTGTTGGGATCCAGACGCTCCGTAGCCCCTCCTCCGGGGAAACCCTAGACCCGCTAGAGAAATACCGGACTTATACGGAAACACGCGGTAACAGCGTTGAAAGGGGGTAGAAATGTGGAACTAGTTGCTTGGTTGTGTTAGGGTAGTCCATAGAAACCAATTACACATTTGTAACACACAACTGTAACACCTGGGGTGTTACCCTATTAGAGAGTGTTTGTTTTCTTTTTGCTTGCATCATATGCATCCCATATGCATTGCATCATGTTTTCCAAAACAAATCTCAAATTTTCAAAACCAAATTAAACTTTCCAACATTGTCCAAATTTCCAATTTAATAATTGCAATCAAACCACTCCAATTGTTTCAATAGTTTGAAGTTGATTGCTTGTGAATAAGATTCTTTTTTATCCACACCCTAATGGCAAACTAAGTTTCAAATCTTTCTCCTTCTCATTTTGACATGATCAATTGTGGTTTGAGAAAATTAACAACTTGCACTCTTTTTGAGCTCACTAAGTTTATGGGTTTATTAAATAAACTTTGTCAACTTTAAAAATCAACTGAAATCCTATATGAATTTCAAATAGCAAAGTTCAAACAATTTGTCATTTTTTTTTCCAAATTGTTGGAAATAAGTAATAAACCTTGTTATCTGCTGTTTTGCTAATCGATAAAAAAAAAAAAAAAAAGTTCATAAAAGATTTAAACCCGAACCCTTTATTCCTTTCTCTTCTCTCCTTTTCTTTCAAGCACACAAAAAAAAAAGAGAAGGAAAAATAAATAAATAAATAGAAAGAGAGGAGTGGGGAGGCAGGCCAGCCCACAAGGGGCAGCCCACCTACAACCCGAAGGAGACCCAATCGGTCATCCCCCACCTCCGTACTGCTGACGCAGCCATGGAGGAAACGGACAACAGCACGCACCCCATGTGCCCTGCTCCCCTCCCCTATATATCCCCCCTCAAGGCCCTCCAAACCCTAGCTGCTCCTTCTCCCTTCCCCCTCCGCCGCCAGCCTTCCTCTCCCCTCAATTTTCCCCTCCAAAATCGTTGTCTGAATGTTGTTCTCTGAAGACCGGCGACAGTTCCATGGCCGGAACTTTGGAGCTATGGCGCCGAGGGTGCCCTCCTCGATCGGCCCCGATTCCGGCGGGAATGGAATCGGGGCACAACCAGCTCCGGGCGGCGCCCCTTCATCGGAGTCATCGCGCCACCAGGGCACGGCATCGTCGCCGTTTGCCGCCGCTTTTCCCGGCCGTCGGGCGCCGTCGCCTTATCTGCATCGTCGTACCAGCATCCCTGCGTCGTCACGCCCTCTCTACGCGCTCGGACCCCTCGAGGTGAGCCACACCTCCACCCTCCTCTTACCCTCCTCCCGTTGCGCCCTGGATGCGCCCCGTTGTGCGCCCCGTCGTGCGCCGTCGTGTCTGCCGCAGGCGATCGCCTGTAACGTACCCGTCAGGTGCAGAGAGCGAGCCCTCTGTCGAAAATTTCAGTTAAACAGAAGTGGCTTGCCTCTTATTTCCCCGCGCCCCTATTCCATCACAAGCCCCGCACTCACCCCAGTGGCCAAGGCCCTGCCCCGTTTCCTGGAAGAACCAGGTTCGAATCCCCCGTGAGGAAAAGACCTCCCCTTTTTTGCGAATTTCAGCCCAGGGGCTGGGACCACCGTTCATAGACCTCCGATGCCCCGTCAGCGCTGCGCTGGCCTGGGTCCCTTTCGTCAGCCTCTCGGCTAGCTACCGTCCGGGTGAAAGAAGACCCAGATCTCGATCTGGATCTGGGATCTTGCATCCAGGCCCCTGGCCATCCCAGTTTTTGCACCGGAGGACTTCCACACGCAGTTTCCCTCCCAGTTAAGCCCCTGCTTTTTACAGAAATAGCCCTAAAATTTAAATGGCCATAATTTCTATTTTAAAAATCCAAATCATACAAACTTTATATGTATTCCAATCAAAATTCCATGAACTTTTCAAATATAACATTTGTTATCTGTTTTGAACAATTCAAATTGTTTCAAATTACAAATTCAAACAATTCTCTTCCAATTTGGTTAATTCCATAATTAATTCATACCTAATTCAAATCATACAACTCAAATATGTTTTTCAGTTCAAATTCAATGTACTTTCTGTTTATCAACTTTGTTTTGCAATTTGGGCAATTAAAATTAATGTTATTTAATAATCCTTAAGTTGATTAATTAATTGGCATAATTAATAACTTTCAAATGGTTGCTCCAAATTAAATACTCCAAACATGTTTTTCATCCAAAATTGAATGCCACACTTGAATATCAACTTTGTTTTCTGGTTTGCAACATCTAAATTGAATAATTGTTTCACCTCTTATTTAATGCAACTGAAATTGCCAAAATTCATAACTAATTCATTTTAATTCCAAATCAAACAAATAAAATATGTTTTCCAATCAGTTTCATATCTTTAATATGTTCATGCCATTCATATTCCTGTTTGCATCTTGTCTTGTGCACTTTAGATCTTGTTATGCATGTTCACCTATATGACAACATATGGAATGTGTGGGCTAATTATTTCCCGCAGTTGCCCCATTCCATTTAAATTGCCTAACTCATCTATCCCATTGTTGCCATGCTAAATAACAATTAAATTGATGGTTAGATAAACAACTTGAACCAATTCCTATTTCTCCGGACTCCGGTTCCGATTAAATTGCTTAAGTTGTTTCCCCTGTTGCATCTTGCCATGCCATGCATATAAAATAGGATCATGCTGGATCTTTTGCCGTAGTAGTAATTGTTGCATTCCGTTGTTTGTTCGAGGTTCGTTGCTTCTTCCCGGATAGGACGTTGAGATGATGTGAGCAACGACAAGTTCTGCTACCGTGCGGGATCTCAGGCAAGTATACTCACTTGCATGCCATATGGCTGCCTTTCATCACTTGTTATCGATACTTCCGTTGTTCTTTTCTGCTAGCCTTAGTGGTAGTGGTTTCTGTTACGAACCTATCACATGAACCCTTTAACCCTGATATTGCCTCACCTCCACTCCTATAACCTTTGCTTGAGCCTGTGTCTTACTATCTTGCTTAGGGTTGTTTTGCTCAAGTCCGTTACCCGTTACTTTCTGTTATTACTTCTTTATGTTCCGGGGGCTCGATGTTGAATCAATCAATCAAACATGCTAATGTTACTATTAATAATAAACTTGATGATAAGGCACCGGCGGGAGGCCCAGGGTGGTTTTGAGGCCCGCTAGTGTCGACCCCCTAATTAGGAAAAGGGTCTTGTCTACTGATCCATGATGAGCGCACTACCCGCATTTGGGGAGTATGGGCTCCCCCTCAGCTTGACTCGATTCGCATCTCGTCCAAATCGCCGTACTAGTTCGGGCTTTCCATTTGCTGCATGCATGATCTTGCGAGCCCTTGGTACCCGGGTGGAACTTTCGTAGTCGGCATTTAGGGCGGCGTGGTCTTAGAGTGCTATGAGGGTCCCCTTTTCTTCGTGGGGCTCGATTAGCCGCGCACGCACAGCACGCGGTGCTTTGGGCTTGATGCGAAGAAGGGTTGGATTGTGTTGAGTGCCCCGCTTGGTGGAGTGGCCGCTCCATCTGGCGGGATATTCATGAGTGTCGGTTACTTTGGTGCAACCCTGCAGGGATAATCTTCTCGAGAAGCCGTGTTTTCCGCGGTTATGGATTACTTGGTGAAAGTACTGGCTAACAAGTACTCAGGACAACTTCAACATAATGATCAATCATGTTTCACCCAATGATTAATAACTTGACTAGTAATAGGTTATTCACACAATAACTTGACTCATCTTTAATACCACGGTGTGAGTTATCCTCGGATTGCTTCTTCGGATAAGGGGCGAGATCCAGGATGGGTTTGTTTGAAGTTATCTTTCAGTTGGTTACTATCCCTCGATCTTATCTCCTTTCTGATAGTTGGAAGTAATAGAATCTCTGTAGTTGGTTAGTGCAGCCTGCTGTCGCTTATTTGCCATAACCCCTTCCTTTCCGTTGATCCTAAAGTATTTGTATCTTGTGATGATTGGCTACGCCGGTATTCTTGTGAGTATGGGTTTTATCCCCCTTGCCAGTACTTAACCGTACTGACCCACGAATCTCTTTCGTGGCTGCAAATTCCAACTTGCAGTCAACAGGTTTGAAGTCTGACGACGTTAGCCTGGGAATCCCTCCGGCTTGGCCTGGGCAGGGATTGGACGCCTTCGGTTATCTTCAGGACTCTTAGTCTAATTTGGATCTTGTCCGTAGACGGACGTTTGTTTCTTCCGCTGTTATTTGGATCTTTGTATTGTATCAGTTGTAATCCCTGGCTCGTTGAGTCATCTTGTATCTTTCCGATGCTGTTGTAATTGTGGATTATTCGTGAACTATTGTAATGTTATCATAAATGGCAACCTGGAATCGGTTATTATGCGGATTAGGCGGGAATGCTGAAATCTGCATAGTGCCCGATCTCGGGGCGTCACAAATGGTATCAGAGCCTTGGTTCCGATTCCCGATATTGTTTCGATACGAATGGTTACCGAAGCAACGGGTCCGCAAAGCCTGTAGGATAACCTCGCTAACGGTCGTTGTTCCTAGAGTGTCAAAACCTATTTCTGCTAAACTATTTTGGAAAAACATCTCATTAGGATTCTTGTTTTTCTCCTTATCTCTATTCTATTCCCATCCCATCTTATTTGTTTTGGAGTCTCCCCCTCTTGTCTATCTTTCGAAGTGTTAGGATCCTACGTGGGTGGACGTTTTCTGAGCCCTTAACCTAATAGGTTCGATCATCGGAAGATTTCCTGGTGGAAGAACATCGTCATCAGCCTGAGCAAGAATCTCTTGTTAGTGGTGTCGAGGAGATCAACTGGAAGCACGAAGAATCGATAGTCGAACTTCTTTCCCCTCCCGGGTTAGCAGGTGGATTGCGAGGGCGCAATCCCTTGTTAGTGGTGTCGTCTGTAACACCTGGGGTGTTACCCTATTAGAGAGTGTTTGTTTTCTTTTTGCTTGCATCATATGCATCCCATATGCATTGCATCATGTTTTCCAAAACAAATCTCAAATTTTCAAAACCAAATTAAACTTTCCAACATTGTCCAAATTTCCAATTTAATAATTGCAATCAAACCACTCCAATTGTTTCAATAGTTTGAAGTTGATTGCTTGTGAATAAGATTCTTTTTTATCCACACCCTAATGGCAAACTAAGTTTCAAATCTTTCTCCTTCTCATTTTGACATGATCAATTGTGGTTTGAGAAAATTAACAACTTGCACTCTTTTTGAGCTCACTAAGTTTATGGGTTTATTAAATAAACTTTGTCAACTTTAAAAATCAACTGAAATCCTATATGAATTTCAAATAGCAAAGTTCAAACAATTTGTCATTTTTTTTCCAAATTGTTGGAAATAAGTAATAAACCTTGTTATCTGCTGTTTTGCTAATCGATAAAAAAAAAAGGTTCATAAAAGATTTAAACCCGAACCCTTTATTCCTTTCTCTTCTCTCCTTTTCTTTCAAGCACACAAAAAAAAAGAGAAGGAAAAATAAATAAATAAATAGAAAGAGAGGAGTGGGGAGGCAGCCCAGCCCACAAGGGGCAGCCCACCTACAACCCGAAGGAGACCCAATCGGTCATCCCCCACCTCCGTACTGCTGACGCAGCCATGGAGGAAACGGACAACAGCACGCACCCCATGTGCCCTGCTCCCCTCCCCTATATCTCCCCCCTCAAGGCCCTCCAAACCCTAGCTGCTCCTTCTCCCTTCCCCCTCCGCCGCCAGCCTTCCTCTCCCCTCAATTTTCCCCTCCAAAATCGTTGTCTGAATGTTGTTCTCTGAAGACCGGCGACAGTTCCATGGCCGGAACTTTGGAGCTATGGCGCCGAGGGTGCCCTCCTCGATCGGCCCCGATTCCGGCGGGAATGGAATCGGGGCACACTACAAGAAATATGTTGATACATGACTCTCAATTTTTGTCACTAGAAGGTCACGTAGTTTCATTCATGACCCCTTTTTGACCAAAAATGGAAAGTCACATACCGAGCGTCTTATTTGATTGTCAATGACTAATTTAATGAAATAGTCATAGTCTCTATGACCCAATCAGAGGGGTCATAACCCTATGACCAATTGATTTGGTCATGTGATATTCTACCATAGCCACGTCGGATCCTACGTGTCCAATCCTACGTGGCAAAATTATGACCAACTGAACTAGGTCATGGAAGAGATTCAGCCCAGTCCATGCTGCTCCTCCATATGGGCCAGCCCAACATTTCGACCCATTGAAGTTTTCTTTTTCCTGACTGATTTTTCAGCTAAATGGGACAAATCAAATATTTTTGGGGAATTTTTCATGGGCCTTGGCCTTTACACGTTCTAATTTTTATTGCATTCTTTTGGGCCATGGGCCCAGATTCCAAATTCGCGCATTTTTTTCGCGTTTTTCTTGCAGGCTTTTATGTTAAGGTTATTGCAGCCCGAGGGCTTTTAGTAGCCCATGTACTGCTGGGCCATAGACAGTTCAAGTTGAGTAGAAATTGTTTCTTAACAATAGCAAAATATGGACACATCACCAGACAAATTTCATTTCACTTCCATTACAGTTAATCACAATCATAAGCAGTAGATGTACATGTCACTTCATCACATTACATAATACCAAAACGATCATAAGAACAACAAATTCCGAATTCACACATCCAGCATTGCTTGGGCTTGTGGGGGTCCTTTTCAGCTTTCTTCAGTACCTAGAGACTGCAACACAACAGAAACCATCCGCAAATTGAATCAAAACTGTATGGTGATGAGAATAGTTAAGGTCAGGAAATTCATGTCTGCCTTCCATCAGGAAAACAACGCCAAAAGAAGTCTAGCCAAGGTCTACCGATGGCATTCTTTAACACATCAGTGAAAAAGCAGTGATCAGCACAGCAAAAATAACACCTATAGGTTCATAAACAAATAAATCATGAATGGTACGTGATTCTTGAATAAGTGCACAGAAGAACAGAGCCATCGAACTGAGACCCAAATAGAACTAATTACCTAGTGTCGCGTGGTGAAGATCATAGACATCTCTTCTAGGAATATACAGTGCTACGAAGACGGCCACAGGACACACTATAGAGATTACCTGTTAAGTGGTCCAATACCCAGCATCTGAGATGGAGAAGCATGCAGCAGGCTATGAAATTGCAAGGTTTTAGAAACATACAGGAACATCCCATGCTGGCACGGTGCTCTCTTTCACAAGGTACCTAATGTCAGTCATCATGTCCTTGCGGACAAACCGGTTGAACGGAGGAGTGTAGTGCAACACGACCACAACGGAGGCTAGGAGAACGAGAACAACCCAGTCATACATGTGCTTCCTGGCCAGTCCAGCTCCATGCGTCTGAACGGTGTGCTGGATCCTAACCTGCATCCTTAGCTGCTGGCCAAAAACCGGTGTACCAGTCAAGAGCTGCATTGTTAAGTCAGTAGTTTTTCTATAGCCAAAATATATAAATGGTGAATATGAGCAGGCAACAACTCAACGTAAGCAAACTGCAACACATGCTGGGCATGCTAGTCCCGTTCTGCTTCTTCTAGCTAGGAAACAATATCTCATTTGGTACAGACAGAAGTGCAAGAGAAAAAATCTGCAGGATCTAGGTTACAATGCAGACTGTAAGTATTAGACACTCTCCAGAGTAAATATTAGAACTCTGAATGGGTAAAAAAAAACTCATCTACTTTACTATTTCTGAGAAAAATTAACAGTTCAGATGTCTTGCACATTACACCTTACTGAACCCAGCGAGTTCATCCCAATTTGACCGGTTTGTCTGTAGACAGCTTCACTATTCTAGCATTCAAGCTTCTTTGACAGACTGAAACAGGGATAAAATAGTTAAACGTTAAATTGTAGTTAATTTTTTTGCATTAACATGTAAATTGGAAAGTAGAAAACTTCAAATATATCCAATATCCTAAAACTGAAAACTCTGGCCATTTATACTACATTTGTCGATGAACCAAACCACACAGAGAAAATATCGTCCTAGATGTGCATTGCATACAATCTGTTTGAAAGCCAAGTAGGCTGGATCATGGAGTGCCGACCTAGAATTAAGAATCAATAAACATGGCATTCAAGATTAACTGCTAGAGCATCAACAATTCAGCATAGATGCATGTAACCTCTGACAAATTGCTAGACGAAAAACATGTTGGCAGCGCACACACTTCATAAATGAAACGTTGCAGTGCTTTACTTTCTACAGGAGTAGACAATCCCTAGAACACCGATGTATGCACCATACAGTACGGAATGGCAAGGAATTAAATAACTCAACTTCATACACATGATTCATTTAAAAAGAACTTGAATCTCTCAAACGGTGGCCTCTATATACAGTATACCTGATAACACCAGCTGGATACTGTTTTGAGGGATATGGTGGAAGCCACAAGATACTCTAGTTTTGCACTCTGCTAGACAAGTAGAAGGTTCTCCATGTGTGTGTCCTTGAAATATCCACGGTTGGCCTTGCAACTCCAGTTTTGAAGCATCAGTGCTCCTTTGGGTCTGTGAGAACAAAGGCAGGGTCAATAAGTATCAAAGGAGCTGCTCCTAGACGACATCTTATTAAAAATAAGAGAAATAGCAGAATAATGTCAAAGAAAATTAGCATTTACACAACAAGGTAAACTAGAGAAAAATAAACGAACACACATGCAGAAGACCAAGAACCTTAGCTAACTAGCTAAAATGTAGAGAGAAATTTCGGAGGTAGAGTTGTCCTAAACAGACTAGGAGCTGAAATAAGAGGATTGAGATTACTAAAATTCAAAAACGAGCTATTCAAGAACATGGATTAGCAAACTATATAATCTGCTAGTACCACACAATGGAAGACCAACTAATGCTGGATATAAGAACATGTTCATAGTCAGCATGCATCAATAGTGGTATTTATATGTGCTATCAAACTAACTCCAAATTTTTCAAGTAACAGGTGCAGAGTTTTCTGAATTAGTTTTACCGTCAGTATGATCTCTGGGACACTAGGTTAAAAAGTGGAAATTCTATAGCTTGCATAGGGCTGAAATCATACAGACTTCAGAACAAATTCCTGAATAAAATGGAGTCCTACCGAATTATAAAGTAACAGATGCTTGTAGCAAGCAGTAGCTAAATTCCTTGGAACTAGGTATAACTAGCATAAGAGTTTGGGACACTTGGAACTGCGACAGACACACGATTCTATAGCAGGTTGCAAACTGCCGACACCAGATAAGTTTTCGTCAGTCATACACAACACTGCAACCGGGGCCAGATTCAATCGAGAGTGGAGTCTGGAACATAATTGCAAAAACTGGACACGGAGAATGATTATCCTCACCGTCGGGTCAAAGAAGAAGCCCGTGCCGCGGATCTTGAGCCCGTGTCGCGTGCGGCCGTCGGGCCGCGGATCTTGAGCCCGGTTACGAATCCCTCGTAGTCCGTCACGGAGAAGTCCAGCTAGTGCCTCCTGGTCAGCTGGTCATGCGGGACACCCAAGCGCCGTAGTAGGAGGAGATCGCAGTTGCCGGCGACGTGATTCACCCACCTCCAATCTCACCTCCGCCGCCGGTACAGCGACATGGCAGCGGATTCACCCACCTCCAATCTCACCTCCGCCGCCGGTACAGAGAGCAGTAACTGCGGCTCCGACCGAAGGCAGAAAGGCGCCCAGAGGGTAGAGGGCTCGGGATGCAGGTCGCCTGGGTACAGGATCGAATGGTTTCATCGAAGAAAGATGGGTGGTGGGGGGATTCTGGGTACGCGGTGGCGATGAGGGGCGCCGGCGCATGAAAACAGGGAGGGAGGAGGCTTGCGGCGCGGCGAGGGTGGGGATTAGGGTTACCGCTGGGTGGATTAGAGGGGTAGGTGGAGAGAGGGCTGACGGTGGGGAGGGAGGAGGGGGAGGCATCGAGCGGGAGCGGTGAGAGTGGATCTGGATAGCGGGGGCGGCGGCGGGCGGGGGGGAGAAGAATAGGGTTTCGGTGGAATTTGGTTCTCCCCGCGCTGAAATTGGTTCTCCCCGCCTTTTCCCCCGGTTCTAAAATAGGGCCGTGACTAACACTAGGAACTTGGATCCGATGGTCCCACAGGTCAGTGGAGGTTCTTATGTGGGTTTGGTAAGTTGTGTACTGAATTTAAAGAACAAATAAACCAAAAATCATAGAAAAGAAAAGAAAACTAGTAAATTAAAGTAAAATACGTGTTTGAATTTTATACTTAGGTGTATCTTGCAATCCCTAACAAATTTTCGAATATGTTTCTGTCTTTTTACAAAGAAAAAAAATATAGTCCTCATTTTCTAATCGTTAAAATCAGCGGGTTATGTGGAGCATCTACCATTTTTTTTTGAAAAATTCAACAAAACAGAATTTAAATATTAGTAGACCATATTTGATCTACAAATAACCACATTTCATCCTCTAAAAATATTTACATACACCTCATCTAAAAAAAGACAAATTTTAAATATATACATACACCTCATCCTTCACATAAATGAGCTATCTCGTACGAAGATTCATGGCTTTCGGGCGAACTGACGGATGTTTTGGCCACATCCATGGCATAGTTTGTTTAAATGTGACCATATTCCACACAAAGGTGCATATTGGTACAACTAACAATGTTCACGAAGAAAGTTTTATTTTTCGTTGAATAAAAATACCATCTTCCCTTCCCGGAGTGTCAAAACCGGGTTTTTTTGTGAAGCGCATACGCAAAATATGTTGCAAAAATGTGCAAACTAAAATTCTAAATATATTATGTCATGTTTGATCTACAAATAACAAACTTACTACCTCTCAATAGCTCAAAATACACATCTTTCGAAAAAGACAAATTTCTGCCGATTCCGTTGAAACCGGGCCAAATCTGAACTACAGGTGCCTCATAGTTTGCTCATGATTTTTTGTAAAAATAATTTTTAGGTACCCAAGTACCTATTTCAACAGAGATACACCAAGAGTTCATCAAGATTCAACACCTAGGTACGAACGGTCATGTCCCCCGTTTTGACCGTTTTTCGAAACCGGCTTAGAAAATTCCAGAAAATTCAAAAAACCTCGAAACGATGCAAGACCTTCGCGTGGTGTTGTTATATATGTCCTAGTATCCACCAAAAATAATAAACTTGGAATACGACAATTTGGTGGAAAATGTGTTCACAGAAATGAGCTATCTCGTACGAAGATTCATGGCTTTCGGGCGAACTGACGGATGTTTTGGCCACATCCATGGCATAGTTTGTTTAAATGTGACCATATTCCACACAAAGGTGCATATTGGTACAACTAACAATGTTCACGAAGAAAGTTTTATTTTTCGTTGAATAAAAATACCATCTTCCCTTCCCGGAGTGTCAAAACCGGGTTTTTTTGTGAAGCACATACGCAAAATATGTTGCAAAAATGTGCAAACTAAAATTCTAAATATATTATGTCATGTTTGATCTACAAATAACAAACTTACTACCTCTCAATAGCTCAAAATACACATCTTTCGAAAAAGACAAATTTCTGCCGATTCCGCTGAAACCGGGCCAAATCTGAACTACAGGTGCCTCATAGTTTGCTCATGATTTTTTGTAAAAATAATTTTTAGGTACCCAAGTACCTATTTCAACAGAGATACACCAAGAGTTCATCAAGATTCAACACCTAGGTACGAACGGTCATGTCCCCCGTTTTGACCGTTTTTCGAAACCGGCTTAGAAAATTCCAGAAAATTCAAAAAACCTCGAAACGATGCAAGACCTTCGCGTGGTGTTGTTATATATGTCCTAGTATCCACCAAAAATAATAAACTTGGAATACGACAATTTGGTGGAAAATGTGTTCACAGAAATGAGCTATCTCGTACGAAGATTCATGGCTTTCGGGCGAAATGACGGATGTTTTGGCCACATCCATGGCATAGTTTGTTTAAATGTGACCATATTCCACACAAAGGTGCATATTGGTACAACTAACAATGTTCACGAAGAAAGTTTTATTTTTCGTTGAATAAAAATACCATCTTCCCTTCCCGGAGTGTCAAAACCGGGTTTTTTTGTGAAGCGCATACGCAAAATATGTTGCAAAAATGTGCAAACTAAAATTCTAAATATATTATGTCATGTTTGATCTACAAATAACAAACTTACTACCTCTCAATAGCTCAAAATACACATCTTTCAAAAAAGACAAATTTCTGCCGATTCCGCTGAAACCGGGCCAAATCTGAACTACAGGTGCCTCATAGTTTGCTCATGATTTTTTGTAAAAATCATTTTTAGGTACCCAAGTACCTATTTCAACAGAGATACACCAAGAGTTCATCAAGATTCAACACCTAGGTACGAACGGTCATGTCCCCCGTTTTGACCGTTTTTCGAAACCGGCTTAGAAAATTCCAGAAAATTCAAAAATCCTCGAAACGATGCAAGACCTTCGCGTGGTGTTGTTATATATGTCCTAGTATCCACCAAAAATAATAAACTTGGAATACGACAATTTGGTGGAAAATGTGTTCACAGAAATGAGCTATCTCGTACGAAGATTCATGGCTTTCGGGCGAAATGACGGATGTTTTGGCCACATCCATGGCATAGTTTGTTTAAATGTGACCATATTCCACACAAAGGTGCATATTGGTACAACTAACAATGTTCACGAAGAAAGTTTTATTTTTCGTTGAATAAAAATACCATCTTCCCTTCCCGGAGTGTCAAAACCGGGTTTTTTTGTGAAGCGCATACGCAAAATATGTTGCAAAAATGTGCAAACTAAAATTCTAAATATATTATGTCATGTTTGATCTACAAATAACAAACTTACTACCTCTCAATAGCTCAAAATACACATCTTTCAAAAAAGACAAATTTCTGCCGATTCCGCTGAAACCGGGCCAAATCTGAACTACAGGTGCCTCATAGTTTGCTCATGATTTTTTGTAAAAATCATTTTTAGGTACCCAAGTACCTATTTCAACAGAGATACACCAAGAGTTCATCAAGATTCAACACCTAGGTACGAACGGTCATGTCCCCCGTTTTGACCGTTTTTCGAAACCGGCTTAGAAAATTCCAGAAAATTAAAAAATCCTCGAAACGATGCAAGACCTTCGCGTGGTGTTGTTATATATGTCCTAGTATCCACCAAAAATAATAAACTTGGAATACGACAATTTGGTGGAAAATGTGTTCACAGAAATGAGCTATCTCGTACGAAGATTCATGGCTTTCGGGCGAAATGACGGATGTTTTGGCCACATCCATGGCATAGTTTGTTTAAATGTGACCATATTCCACACAAAGGTGCATATTGGTACAACTAACAATGTTCACGAAGAAAGTTTTATTTTTCGTTGAATAAAAATACCATCTTCCCTTCCCGGAGTGTCAAAACCGGGTTTTTTTGTGAAGCGCATACGCAAAATATGTTGCAAAAATGTGCAAACTAAAATTCTAAATATATTATGTCATGTTTGATCTACAAATAACAAACTTACTACCTCTCAATAGCTCAAAATACACATCTTTCAAAAAAGACAAATTTCTGCCGATTCCGCTGAAACCGGGCCAAATCTGAACTACAGGTGCCTCATAGTTTGCTCATGATTTTTTGTAAAAATCATTTTTAGGTACCCAAGTACCTATTTCAACAGAGATACACCAAGAGTTCATCAAGATTCAACACCTAGGTACGAACGGTCATGTCCCCCGTTTTGACCGTTTTTCGAAACCGGCTTAGAAAATTCCAGAAAATTAAAAAATCCTCGAAACGATGCAAGACCTTCGCGTGGTGTTGTTATATATGTCCTAGTATCCACCAAAAATAATAAACTTGGAATACGACAATTTGGTGGAAAATGTGTTCACAGAAATGAGCTATCTCGTACGAAGATTCATGGCTTTCGGGCGAAATGACGGATGTTTTGGCCACATCCATGGCATAGTTTGTTTAAATGTGACCATATTCCACACAAAGGTGCATATTGGTACAACTAACAATGTTCACGAAGAAAGTTTTATTTTTCGTTGAATAAAAATACCATCTTCCCTTCCCGGAGTGTCAAAACCGGGTTTTTTTGTGAAGCACATACGCAAAATATGTTGCAAAAATGTGCAAACTCAAATTCTAAATATATTATTTCATGTTTTATCTACAAATAACAAACTTACTACCTCTCAATAGCTCAAAATACACATCTTTCGAAAAAGACAAATTTCTGCCGATTCCGCTGAAACCGGGCCAAATCTGAACTACAGGTGCCTCATAGTTTAATCATGATTTTTTGTAAAAATCATTTTTAGGTACCCAAGTACCTATTTCAACAGAGATACACCAAGAGTTCATCAAGATTCAACACCTAGGTACGAACGGTCATGTCCCCCGTTTTGACCGTTTTTCGAAACCGGCTTAGAAAATTCCAGAAAATTCAAAAAACCTTGAAACGATGCAAGACCTTCGCGTGGTGTTGTTATATATGTCCTAGTATTCACCAAAAATAATAAACTTGGAATACGACAATTTGGTGGAAAATGTGTTCACAGAAATGAGCTATCTCGTACGAAGATTCATGGCTTTCGGGCGAAATGACGGATGTTTTGGCCACATCCATGGCATAGTTTGTTTAAATGTGACCATATTCCACACAAAGGTGCATATTGGTACAACTAACAATGTTCACGAAGAAAGTTTTATTTTTCGTTGAATAAAAATACCATCTTCCCTTCCCGGAGTGTCAAAACCGGGTTTTTTTGTGAAGCACATACGCAAAATATGTTGCAAAAATGTGCAAACTAAAATTCTAAATATATTATGTCATGTTTGATCTACAAATAACAAACTTACTACCTCTCAATAGCTCAAAATACACATCTTTCGAAAAAGACAAATTTCTGCCGATTCCGCTGAAACCGGGCCAAATTTGAACTAAAGGTGCCTCATAGTTTGCTCATGATTTTTTGTAAAAATCATTTTTAGGTACCCAAGTACCTATTTCAATAGAGATACACCAAGAGTTCATCAAGATTCAGCACCTAGGTACCAACGGCCATGTCCCCCGTTTTGACCGTTTTTCGAAACCGGCTTAGAAAATTCCAGAAAATTCAAAAAAACTCGAAACGATGCAAGACCTTCGCGTGGTGTTGTTATATATGTCCTAGTATCCACCAAAAATAATAAACTTGAATTTAAAAGAGTAATCCAAAGTATTAGTTATGAAACTTCACAATCCTATATGGAGCAATATATAAAGCTTAGGGGTATTTTTATTTTATTTCGACTAAAAATGGTCCCTAATAGTTTATAATAACATAATACATATTTTTTAAAAAAATCGAAACTGCTTTGGTTGAAATTGAAGTTCAAAAGCAAAAGTTATAAAAGAAGACAAAAATGAAAAAAAAAAGTGAAAAGCGAAAAAAAAACTGCCAAAACGGCAAGCCAAGCCTAGCAGGGAGACCGGCCCAGCCCAGCAGCGAGGCCCATCCCTCCCTGCAGCAAAGGCCGGCCCAGTCCAGTTTGCCCTTGGACGGGTTATTGATAGTAAAAGGGTAAATGGGCAATTTGACAACAAAGCAATTCGTGGTCTTGTGGTTATAGCACTGGAGGACTTGTGGGAGGTTGTGGGTTCGAACCCTCACATCCCCAATTTGTATTTCTTTTCTCTTGTATCAGTTCTGATGCCTCCCTTTGGGTCAAATAAATTTCCGCTTCAAGTGTATCACAAAAGAATTGTTATCGTAGTGGTTATGTGGTATGTACACCTATTGGGAGGTGCGGGTTCAAATCCTAATTTTGCTTATTTTCTTTGTTTTTCGTGGATATCTGTCCGAGCCTACGTGTCAGGTCGCACACGTGGACTGACACATAGGTGCGAAAATTGACACGTGGCCATGACACATAGGCAAAAATTGACATGTGTACATGACACATAGGCAAAAATTGACACGTGGACATGATACATAGCCAAAAATTACTGCCAACAAACGCATGACCAATTAATTTGGTCTTAGTTAAGCAAAAAAATGGGTCATACACCATGTATCATGTGCTATGACCATCTTGTTAAAGAAAATCATGACTTTTTTGGCAAAAAAGTCATGCGTTTAGTCCCTCCCAAACATGTCATGACCAACAAATTAAACATGGTCATGGATCTATGACAAATTCATCCATGGTCAATAAAAAAGGGTCATGTATCAACATATTTCTTGTAGTGGCACAACCAGCTCCGGGCGGCGCCCCTTCATCGGAGTCATCGCGCCACCAGGGCACGGCATCGTCGCCGTTTGCCGCCGCTTTTCCCGGCCGTCGGGCGCCGTCGCCTTATCTGCATCGTCGTACCAGCATCCCTGCGTCGTCACGCCCTCTCTACGCGCTCGGACCCCTCGAGGGGAGCCACACCTCCACCCTCCTCTTACCCTCCTCCCGTTGCGCCCTGGATGCGCCCCGTTGTGCGCCCCGTCGTGCGCCGTCGTGTCTGCCGCAGGCGATCGCCTGTAACGTACCCGTCAGGTGCAGAGAGCGAGCCCTCTGTCGAAAATTTCAGTTAAACAGAAGTGGCTTGCCTCTTATTTCCCCGCGCCCCTATTCCATCACAAGCCCCGCACTCACCCCAGTGGCCAAGGCCCTGCCCCGTTTCCTGGAAGAACCAGGTTCGAATCCCCCGTGAGGAAAAGACCTCCCCTTTTTTGCGAATTTCAGCCCAGGGGCTGGGACCACCGTTCATAGACCTCCGATGCCCCGTCAGCGCTGCGCTGGCCTGGGTCCCTTTCGTCAGCCTCTCGGCTAGCTACCGTCCGGGTGAAAGAAGACCCAGATCTCGATCTGGATCTGGGATCTTGCATCCAGGCCCCTGGCCATCCCAGTTTTTGCACCGGAGGACTTCCACACGCAGTTTCCCTCCCAGTTAAGCCCCTGCTTTTTACAGAAATAGCCCTAAAATTTAAATGGCCATAATTTCTATTTTAAAAATCCAAATCATACAAACTTTATATGTATTCCAATCAAAATTCCATGAACTTTTCAAATATAACATTTGTTATCTGTTTTGAACAATTCAAATTGTTTCAAATTACAAATTCAAACAATTCTCTTCCAATTTGGTTAATTCCATAATTAATTCATACCTAATTCAAATCATACAACTCAAATATGTTTTTCAGTTCAAATTCAATGTACTTTCTGTTTATCAACTTTGTTTTGCAATTTGGGCAATTAAAATTAATGTTATTTAATAATCCTTAAGTTGATTAATTAATTGGCATAATTAATAACTTTCAAATGGTTGCTCCAAATTAAATACTCCAAACATGTTTTTCATCCAAAATTGAATGCCACACTTGAATATCAACTCTGTTTTCTGGTTTGCAACATCTAAATTGAATAATTGTTTCACCTCTTATTTAATGCAACTGAAATTGCCAAAATTCATAACTAATTCATTTTAATTCCAAATCAAACAAATAAAATATGTTTTCCAATCAGTTTCATATCTTTAATATGTTCATGCCATTCATATTCCTGTTTGCATCTTGTCTTGTGCACTTTAGATCTTGTTATGCATGTTCACCTATATGACAACATATGGAATGTGTGGGCTAATTATTTCCCGCAGTTGCCCCATTCCATTTAAATTGCCTAACTCATCTATCCCATTGTTGCCATGCTAAATAACAATTAAATTGATGGTTAGATAAACAACTTGAACCAATTCCTATTTCTCCGGACTCCGGTTCCGATTAAATTGCTTAAGTTGTTTCCCCTGTTGCATCTTGCAATGCCATGCATATAAAATAGGATCATGCTGGATCTTTTGCCGTAGTAGTAATTGTTGCATTCCGTTGTTTGTTCGAGGTTCGTTGCTTCTTCCCGGATAGGACGTTGAGATGATGTGAGCAACGACAAGTTCTGCTACCGTGCGGGATCTCAGGCAAGTATACTCACTTGCATGCCATATGGCTGCCTTTCATCACTTGTTATCGATACTTCCGTTGTTCTTTTCTGCTAGCCTTAGTGGTAGTGGTTTCTGTTACGAACCTATCACATGAACCCTTTAACCCTGATATTGCCTCACCTCCACTCCTATAACCTTTGCTTGAGCCTGTGTCTTACTATCTTGCTTAGGGTTGTTTTGCTCAAGTCCGTTACCCGTTACTTTCTGTTATTACTTCTTTATGTTCCGGGGGCTCGATGTTGAATCAATCAATCAAACATGCTAATGTTACTATTAATAATAAACTTGATGATAAGGCACCGGCGGGAGGCCCAGGGTGGTTTTGAGGCCCGCTAGTGTCGACCCCCTAATTAGGAAAAGGGTCTTGTCTACTGATCCATGATGAGCGCACTACCCGCATTTGGGGAGTATGGGCTCCCCCTCAGCTTGACTCGATTCGCATCTCGTCCAAATCGCCGTACTAGTTCGGGCTTTCCATTTGCTGCATGCATGATCTTGCGAGCCCTTGGTACCCGGGTGGAACTTTCGTAGTCGGCATTTAGGGCGGCGTGGTCTTAGAGTGCTATGAGGGTCCCCTTTTCTTCGTGGGGCTCGATTAGCCGCGCACGCACAGCACGCGGTGCTTTGGGCTTGATGCGAAGAAGGGTTGGATTGTGTTGAGTGCCCCGCTTGGTGGAGTGGCCGCTCCATCTGGCGGGATATTCATGAGTGTCGGTTACTATGGTGCAACCCTGCAGGGATAATCTTCTCGAGAAGCCGTGTTTTCCGCGGTTATGGATTACTTGGTGAAAGTACTGGCTAACAAGTACTCAGGACAACTTCAACATAATGATCAATCATGTTTCACCCAATGATTAATAACTTGACTAGTAATAGGTTATTCACACAATAACTTGACTCATCTTTAATACCACGGTGTGAGTTATCCTCGGATTGCTTCTTCGGATAAGGGGCGAGATCCAGGATGGGTTTGTTTGAAGTTATCTTTCAGTTGGTTACTATCCCTCGATCTTATCTCCTTTCTGATAGTTGGAAGTAATAGAATCTCTGTAGTTGGTTAGTGCAGCCTGCTGTCGCTTATTTGCCATAACCCCTTCCTTTCCGTTGATCCTAAAGTATTTGTATCTTGTGATGATTGGCTACGCCGGTATTCTTGTGAGTATGGGTTTTATCCCCCTTGCCAGTACTTAACCGTACTGACCCACGAATCTCTTTCGTGGCTGCAAATTCCAACTTGCAGTCAACAGGTTTGAAGTCTGACGACGTTAGCCTGGGAATCCCTCCGGCTTGGCCTGGGCAGGGATTGGACGCCTTCGGTTATCTTCAGGACTCTTAGTCTAATTTGGATCTTGTCCGTAGACGGACGTTTGTTTCTTCCGCTGTTATTTGGATCTTTGTATTGTATCAGTTGTAATCCCTGGCTCGTTGAGTCATCTTGTATCTTTCCGATGCTGTTGTAATTGTGGATTATTCGTGAACTATTGTAATGTTATCATAAATGGCAACCTGGAATCGGTTATTATGCGGATTAGGCGGGAATGCTGAAATCTGCATAGTGCCCGATCTCGGGGCGTCACAAAAACTACCACTTTTGTGGCCAAATTTACCGTTTGCTACCACTTTACGTTTTTCGGACAGAAATCTTCCACTTTTGGCAAAGATTTTTTCAAATCGCACTAATTGGGTTTTGAGAGCGAATTGACATCCAATCTGACAACGGGGACCGACACTGTTTGCTGATGTGCAAATTAAATAATAAAAAACTTTCCAAAAAAGGAAGAAAATTATTGTCTTCCCCAATCAGTCACCCACCGGTGAGATCTCCCCGCCGGCCCTTTGCTGCCCGCCGGCGCCGATGCGTCTAGTCCGCCATCTCGCGGCCATGGAGGGAGTGCCTCATCCGTGTGGGGTTCGACCAGCTGCCGGCCGTGCGCCGCATCTCGCGGCAGTGGAAAGCGGAGGTCGAGTCGCCCGACTACGGCCGCCTGCGCCGCGCGGAAGGGCTGGCGCGTCCCGTGCTCGCCATGGTCCAGGCGCAGCCGGAGCACGGCGCAGCAAAAGCACTCGTCCGCCGCGTCGTCGGAGGCCACCGGTCCTTCTTCGCCACCGCGGCCGTCGGCGGGACCGTGTACGTGGCCGGCGGGCACGACGAGGAGAAGAACGCGCTCCGGTCGACGCTGGCGTACGACCCGGACGCGAACGCGTGGACCGCGCTCCCGGACATGGCGGAGGAGCGCGACGAGCCGCGCGGGCTCTGCGTCCGCGGCAGGTTCCTGGTCGTCGGCAGGTACCCGACGCCGGCGCAGGGACATTTCGACGGCTCCGCCGAGGCCTTCGACCGTGCGGTTAGCCTGTTCTGCGGCGAGGAACGCCGGTCGTGCCGCCGCCGTGCCTAACCTCCCCAAGGGTGCGATGCTGCCGAGCTCCTCGCCGCGCTGGCCGTCTTGCCCGGTGCCGGCGGCCTCCACCTCGCCGCGCTGCCCGGTGCCGGCGAGCCCCTCGCTGCCGACGACGGGCCGAGGAGCGCGATGGCGGCCAGGGAGGTGTCCCCCGCGCGGATGCGGAGCATGGAGAGGTCGCCGGCGGCGAGCGGTTGGCTGCGGGGGAGGTCGATGACGAGGGGATCTCCACGGGCGCTGGTCAATGCTCTTTTTTTTCCTTTTTTTTCTTAATTGGACTCACATGTGGGACCCAATGTCAGTTTTCCTAATTGGGCTATCAATTCGCTCTCAGCTCGCAGTTAGAGAGATTTGCCAAAATATTTTCTGAACTAGTAGATTTCTGTCCGAAAAACGTAAAGTGGTAGCAAACGGTAAATTTGGCCACAAAAGTGGTAGTTTTATGCTATTATCTCTACTTAATACCGCACCCTCTAAAAAAATATTGATATGGTAGTTGCAAGTATGAAATTCAACATTTTCAAACACACACTTAGGGTCAGAGGTACCGATTAGTCATGTAGTTGCAGGCTTTTTATTTTTCCGTAGAAATAGAGAGAATAGGGTTGGATTATGGGGTAGTTTTTGAAATGTTTGCTAAAAATTAAGATTCTCATTCCAATCAACTATATTTTTAGTAGTATAATTTAAATATGACCAAAAAATAATCGTTAATCTTGTCTTGAGGGATGTCCTCTCTTTTCTCATTTGGCGTTCACCATTTATTTTTATCAAACCAGCATCGTCTCGAGACTGAAACCAGATCACTTAGTAGTTTTTATTAGTCAAATAATTTCATTTTCATTAAACAAGCAAAATACAATAGTATCCTAAATGCAATCTCAATGTTGACTTCCATATTTCTTTTCTTCTTTGAGATGCACTTCCATTTTATCTGTAAATTAAATGTGCGGTGTAGGAACAAAAATCAGGGCAGAATGGGTGGTGTAGCAAGTAATTGGACTTGGATGTGTTGAAGAAATTCGGAGAAGGACTGCTGCATGCACATAGCTAGAACATGCAACATGGTTGGGATCAACCAATGCCTCCCCGTTGTTCTTTGGTCCACCACACTTTTATGCTCCTAGGAAGGATGAAAAGTTCATGTTGCTGCGCATGCTGTCTTATGTTGTTGTCTATTTTCAAAAATCCTTAGCAGCACCGCATCAGACTAGCCAAATTGGATCCTCTTTAGGTTTTTCTTTATGCAGCCAAAAGACTTGTCATTTTCATTAATTAAATAGAATAGAGATGTCCGTTTCATTGGCAGGAAACCGGTCATAAACCGGAACAAACACCCTCGCAAATCGTCATGGAATACGGTCGTCGCAAGGGCACACATAGCAGGGGCAGAAGCATGATTGAAACTTAGAGGGGGCCAAACTTGACAATTTTCAATTAGGGGGACCAATACAATTAAATTTCTCCAAATTAACAGTAAGTAAAAAAAAATCTTCGTGTTGCACAATGCCATAGGGGGGGTCAGGGCCCTGCTAGCCCCGCTAGCTCCATCACTAACACATAGGCGCTTACCAACACAAGCTACACACACACAACCGACAACAAGGATCGTCGAAATTTGACCATTAGTATCACCAACACTATTTAGCGACTCCGGCAACCTAAGAAGACCTCGCCAAAGCGGCCTCGCGAAGCTCACACTGGCCACTTTGCGTATAAGACTGGCATCTCCGTTTCTGATGAGGAGACTCGGAGATTTGACTAGAAGGACCCGCACAGACCAAGATCTTCTGACCAAACCATCCCACACACGTCATCGTATGCTGCCTAACGCAGCTCCGACTTCATAGCAGAAGAGGTCCAATGGGAAGCAGACTCAGACACCCTTGAAGAGGAAACCGACTAAAAGGACTTGGGGCGACCAAACCCCATCACACACCATTTTTGTTGTTGCGGAACGCACCATGTGGGACCCATTCATTGTCGACCGGGCGCTTGCAAATCGCAAACAAGACACCGATGGCCATGGAACGAGCGCCTAGGACGGAGCCGAGCCCCCCCCCCCCCCCCCCACACCTCGAGCTCACGCCGTATGGAAGCCGCGCATACGAGAAGGGGGCCCCGCCACCGCTGTCCACCGTGCAGGCTTAGTCCGGTGGTGCCATCCGGCAATGGCAGGATTGGGTGCTGCTGGAGAGGTTGAGTGAAACCGCGTCGATCTAGGGTTCCCCAGTCACCTGGGAGGTGACAAGGGGTTCGAGGACTCTTAATTCGTACTTTTGACTTAGTTCGTACTTTTTTCGAGCTGAGTAGCATGTGAGAGTCCGCTGGTACACATTGAAGCGCTATAGACGCTTAAGGAATGTGGCGTTAGGGAAGACCGTTGCGGTACGGCATGTAGGGAGGGAGAACTCAAGGACCTCTGTAATATATATACTTTGTGGAATTTGCCATGGAGGACCGCGATAGCGTCTTTATTGAAGATCAAGGCCTATAGACGCTTAAGGAATGTGGCGGTAGGGAAAACCGTAGCGTGGACGGCATGTACGGAGGGCGAACTCAAAGACCTCGGTAATATACTTGTGGGATTTGCCATGGAGGGCCCCGATAGCGTCTCTACGGGAGATTCTCCAAGACAGCGTGGATGATTTGGTAGTAAGTTGATTAGTACCCCGTGATTAGCATTTGTGATGATGGCTCCTAACTTTCTGAAAGTTTTGGCAGGCTTGCAACGTTGAGACTGAAAAGGAGGTGGTGATATCGGAAGGTGGTCAGACGTGGCAAGCGACGACTGCGTGCAGTGGCTCATGCACGTACGTACGGGACCATCTCCACTCAGCTGCTTCCTCCTCCTAATAATGATGTTCCGGCAGCGATGGAGATTTTAGCTAGGATGACGAGAGGATGCACGGCCTCTGCGGGCACAATGCCGTACGTTGTGATGAACCGCACCCTGACATTTTACCTCGTTTGGTCAATGATGTAACTATGATTATAAGTGAATAAGTTTACAGGTGTTATGTACTGGAGTACGTGTTAAAAAAAAATGTCCACGTACTTTGTTGAGAGATGTTTCGTTCATAGTTTGTTATATAGACCGGTACCTATATATTTGTAGTGGTACCCGCGCATGCAGCTAGCTGTTTAGTCACCAAAAAGTGCATAGTATGCATTACAGGACCATCGCCACTGCTACTGCTTGCTCCCCCCCTAATAATGCTGTCGTGGTACCGATTTCGGAGGACAAGTGTGATACATAGTAGGGTGTAGCTAGCTAGCTAGGCTTTGCGTGTATATTGTTATTATGACATAGCACCTGCATTGAAATTGTCCGAGTATTATGTTGCGATAGATGTTTGATTCACACCGGACGGCCGGATGCATGGACGGTCGATGACATGATGTGTGAGTGCGATGCCCGTTGATGTCACGGTACTTGCTGCGTGCACAGCAGTGCCTGGAACCCCCCGCGCCGCTCGTTGGTTTCCCAGCAAAATATATGCGAAATCTGGCAGGATATATTCCGACCCATTAGCTGGCAAACAAAAATGAACAGCCACGTATACCGGAAAGAAAGAAAGAAGGAAGAAAGGCGTGGGTGGCTGCACGGAATCGGACGGCCCGGCGTGCATGCATGCATGCATGGCATTGGCGCCAAGTGCCTGACGATGCACCGTAAAGCTGCGGCCGCGTTTCTCCACTTGGCGCACAGTGTCGGCCCTGTTCACCCTCGCCGTGCGCCTCGGCAACGGCATCATGCGACCTCCGGTCTTTTCGGCCACCAGAAAGCCTACCATTCGCTGTTCATCCCTGCATGGAGCAGCATTAACCCACCCTCCCTCCATCGGCCATGCGTACGTGCTGGCCCAGCCCCAGACGAGACGACCAATTTCCAACGTGCGTGCATGCATGCAGGGGCGGTCCCTCACGCCAAATGGAGAACCACCGATAGATCATGATATGTGTCGCGACCAGCCGGAACCCAAAAGCTAGCCACCCCACCCTGATGAAAAGGCCATCGATCATGACATCTGGTCGCTATAGCAATCCATCGTCGTGCATATTGGGAACGTACCATGTAGTGATCGATCGATGGATCTCGCGGTCTCCCGGTCACGGCACACCTGGGCCATCACGTGAAAATGTATGTGCAGATGAACGCTACATCTATGTATATGTATACCAGTATATGTAATGCGTCGATCGGCCACCTTGGCGTGCGTGTGTTAGTGTGTATATGCCGATAGTTTGTACTAGTATACGGCCAGATTGAGTTGTCAGGGGAGCTACACTGGTAGGAAAAAGGCCTTCCATACGCCCCCTTCAGTCCCCAAAATGTCCGAACCGTGACTAAAGGGGTCTTTAGTCGCGGTTCGGGAGGCGACCCGCGAGTGAAGGTCTTGGGTGGCGGTTGGGGTAGCGCGCGGAGGGATTTAGTCCCGGTTGGCCTGGCCACCCGCGACTAAACGTCGGAGCTGCTCGCCTCCCTGTCTTTAGTCCCGGTTGGCTGGCCACCCGCGACTAAAGATCCAAACTGCTCGCCTCCCGCGCGGTTTTATTTCGCGAGCGAGAGGCAGAAGGCCATTGCTACAGTGCGCGGGGGCTCTCTGTTCTTCTTCCTATCTTCTTACTCCACCAAGCACCCATGGATTCTCCCGTTTGGAACGTTCTCCGTGTGCCCACACCATGCCGCAAGAATCTCGACGTGGCATATACCAATATATGCGAGAGGCTCCTCTATGCTCTTAACCGTTTGGTCGATCTCTATGAAGAAGCCGATGAACACCATAAGTTCTTCGGGCTTGATCTAGAGTATACGGCGAATCAGAAGGATGTTGCCATCATCCAGATTGCCTTCAAGGAGACCGTTTTGGTCTTCCAATGGGCAAGGTACGCACACGTACAATCTCTCTTAGGATCGTTGTTGCATTTTCGATTTGTTGTTGCATTGGAAGAATACCCGTGTTGCAACAAAATCTAACACGTGTACCATTTTTGTTGTTGCAGTAGTTCAAAGCAATCTCCAGATCTTGTTGATTTTCTTGTCAACAAGGGTTACGACTTCTGTAGCGTTGACATCACTCAAGACCGGCAGAAGTTGATGCGCACGTTGGGTATTGAGATACCTGAAGATCACTACATTGATCTTCAGGACCTTATCCATTTTGATGAGCTGTACGGGCACAAGACCGGGATGGCTCAGATGGCAACTGGCTTCATCCATCCCGACTACAAAACCATGAAGACAGGTTTCCCCTCGAGGAATCACATGTATTGGGGGAAGAACCCACTTGACCGGATCAATCTCGAGTATGCAGCAATAGATGCATACGTTGCCTTCGAGTTGTTCCGCATCTACTCTTCGGAGCTCGAGTAGATGTTGTTTGTGTACCGCATCTATGTACCGCTATGTTGCGCGTTCGATATATGTAATGGATATATTATGTAATGGATATATGTCTTTCTATTAATTCCTATATTATTTCTATATTAATTCTTAGCTATATTATTTCTATATTATGTAATGGATATATGTACCGCTATGTTATGTAATGGATCAAATAAAATCACGGGTTAAACACATCACAAAATTTACGAAAGCAATCACACAAAGATCTAGCTCACACATAATTCCAAAATAATAAAACTAGAACGTAACAAATACTAGTTCCATTTTTATTTGGGTTTCCAATCATGCACACACTTTCTAAGTTAGATGTTCTGCAAGCAAACAACGTAATATCAAGTCCTAACACTCTATACAAGCTAGGAAACAAGATAAGATCAAACACACATTTCAAAACAAACAAAAACACATCAAGAAAACAAAACAGAAAAACTACTATTTCTATATCTGTTCACCAAAAATAAATCTAGAGCTCCAAAAATTAATCTAAGCTAGGAAAACATAGTTCTAGTCAATACCAAACTCATCCAGTTGGATTTACTTCAAAATTCATTTTTGAACTCATTCTAAAAATCATAGAAGAGTCTACTGGTCTTTTATTAAAAAGGATAGTATTTTCATTTGGTTGCTGACCTTGATGTGAGGCAAAGTGCTATGGATAGATCTTTTCAATATCTATCCAGAACATTTTAATTTGTCCATTTTGGTTATGTATTTTAAAAGTTAGGTTCAAATCATTCTCACAGATAGTCATTGCCAAAACAGTTCTTGTGTCCAAAATAATAGTCCAAACTTGGATCTGCAAATTTTATATGGTTTAGATTTCATATGGTTTAGTTCATGAATTTTATCAGATTAATTTGCATTTAGGAAAGGGGAAAATGAATTAGTTTATTTTTCTGAATTTTTTATATATATTATTTGTATTTTTAAGATTTTAAAATGAATTAGTTTTATTTTTCTGAATCTTTTTATATATTATTTGTATTTTTAAGATTTAAAATGAATTAGTTTTATTTTAAAAAGTTAATGTTTATTTATTTATTCAAAATTATTAATTACATCATTACTTTTGTTTATTAAAAGATTTATTTGAAATTCAGACAATAAAGAAATGTGGCATCCAACAGCATGTTAATATGATTGATATGATACTAGTATCACATACATGCGTGCGAAACATTTGGATGCGAGACGGGGTGGAGCTCGGAAGTTAAGCGTGCTAGTGTTAGAGTAGTGAGAGGATGGGTGACCGGGCGGGAAGTTTGACCACGAGTAAGTAATTTGACTAGAGATAATTGTAGTTAGACACCAAGCAAATAATAAAATTTCTGAAAAAAAGAGAGTAAAAAATTGGTGTGAAAAATAATTAGAAAGCCAAATAAATTAAAGAAATAACGAAATAGAATATAGTCTCAGTTCGTGTTGCCAACCGGAACTAAAGATCCTCCGTCCCCGGCGCACGTCACCCGTCCACGTGGACGGGCATTTAGCCGCGGTTCGTAAGAGGAGCGACTAAAGGTCCCGGTTGCACGGCCGGGATTAATGGCATTTGCGAACCGGGATTAAACGCCTATTTTCTACCGGTGCTAGGACACTGATGCATGCACGATCGAGGACCACGGCCGGCCGCCTTTTTTACCTTGGCGTGCAAAGGCCGCGAGCTACTACGTATACACAGCGCGGTACGGGTGTTGGGCTCTCTGGGCGGTGCACAGCTTTCGCCGTGGACGCGCAGATCCTTGTGTCGGCCGCTAGGGCTTGTGTCGACTCATGCCACTGTCGTGTGCCAGGCCCCGGCTAACCTAGGTGGTGTAGCTTTTCTAGGCTACGCCTGCCAGCGTACGTACATAAGTGCACTTAATGTCATACTTCGTTAACCAATCATATGTGCTTTATTACTCCGTCAAGATTAGTCATCTACATTCTACAGACACCAGCTCGATCGTGGCTCAGCGATGGGCCCTATATATCCCGTCTCTGCTTGATCGTGCTTTCATTCTTGATTTCAAGCTGCCTTCCCGCTATAGCTACTTTGGAAAAGTTTCAATGGGGGCTCTTCCAGTTCCATCAATCGCCAATGTGGCCATCTCCCGATCGATCGCCTGCGCTTCTTATCATGACAGCTTTCCAAGCTATATATATGTGCTGCTGCTGCATGATTCTGGTTCATACTCTGTGTGAAACTCAACTCACCTCTTTATTTCGATTTTCTTTAAAATAAGGTTTCGCCAAGTTTCGATCTGCTTAAATTTTGTCAAGTTACAATTAATTGTTCCATGGTAATAAGTGCAACTAGTACGTTTGCATGTTGCGCTTTTTCACAAAGTTGTAGCTAGCTACACTTGTAAGTTCCGATTATAGAACCTGATTTTTTTTTTTCATTCGAGTAAGACATAGACAATGTTAAGGTAGCCAGTACGCTACTGAAGTGGCCTTGGAAGTTCCTTAATCACCGGTCAGACAGGCTCTTGTCAATTCTGTCCTCTCGGTGACCACCCCACGTACATGCACCCTTTGGAAGGTGGTCTGTCGGCCTAAGATGTTGGGGGTGGGGTGGTCTAGGGCTCTAGGCGTCCTCGATCCACCTTAGGGCATCTCCAGTCGTTCGACCCCCCCAGGTTTCAGATCGGCGCTTTTTAGCGATAGCGCCGGCCCGCACCAAAACCTGGGGGGGGGGGGGGGGGGGGGGCGATTTCACCAGCCGTTCGGCGTCCCAGAAAATAAAGCACCGATATCATTCGAAAGTTTCTTCCCGCCCCCAAAAAATAGAGCCCTAGTTCGGCGATCGGCAGCCATAGTTTCGGGCGATCATATTACAAAAAACGCCACAGGTGGGCGATCAAATATAGTTCAGATCGAATCACACAGACGGGCGCGCGCGGCGGTGGCAGACGTAGGCGATCAGGCAGACGCGTCGGCCGGCGTCGGAGCAGGCGGCGAGGTCGGCGCAGCATCCAGGTCGATGACGGCGTCGGAGCGGGCAGCGGGCTCGCCATTCTCCAGGTCGACGACGGGCTGGGCATCCATGTCGACGGCGGCATCCCCCTGGTCGGCGTGCGGGCTTGTCGGCGCGGTGGTGTAGCTGGCGCCACCAGACGATGTCGGGGCCGGGGGCGCGCTGATGTCGGTCAGGATGAGGTTGCACTGCGCCAGGAACCAAGCTCTCACCTCGGGGGTCATCGCGGTCGGATCGCCGCCCGTGAGGAAGGCGAGGTCGTTGTTCCTCTTCTTCGCCGCGGTGCCAGTCCGGAGGAGGTCGATCTTGACCTGCGAGTTGGCCATGAGCGCCGCCCATCGCTGTTTGGAAACCTCCTCCCTCTTGACGGCCTGGGCCTGGGCGTCGGCGATGCAGGTCTCGATGGACGCCTGGAGCTTTGCCGCTGCCGGCGCGCCGTCCCTAGCCAGCTTGGCTTTCTTGTGGCCCATCGGCGGACGCCCTTCGGACGCACCTGCAACCACCGCGTCGGGGACGTACTCCTTGCCCTTGCCGATCGAGCGACGCACCTCCGCCCACTTCTCGCAAGTCTCGATGAGGACGAACACGTGGAGGAACTTGAAGTCGGTTCCCTCGTCGTTCTTGTACGCCTCGAGCATGCGGACGATCTCCATCTCGCGGTTGGCGCCGCTCTGCGGCCTCGCCGAGATCTCCTCCTGGATGCCATGCCACTTGTTGCACGACGCCTGGATGTTGGCCCAATGGTTCGCCATGGCTTTCTGGCCGCGGTCGAGGACGCATGGGGCGTAGTAGGGATCGATCATGCGGCGCTCGTCGTAGGCCGTCTTCACCCGCTTCCAGTAGTTGTCGGCGTGCTGGTTCGCGCCGACGATCGGGTCCAAGCTCACCGTCTTCCAAGCCTCGGCGAGGAGCGCGTCCTCCCTGTTCAGCCACTTGATGCGAGGCTCGGCGGGCGGCAGGGGCACCTTGGGCTCCTTGCGGGGGCGGCCAGGGCCACGGCGCTTCCGTCCTTCGCCGGCCGGATCTGTACTCTCTGGCACCACGGGCGTCTCGTCCACGTCGTCCTCTTCGCCTTGCTCCTCCATCGCCTGCGTGCCGGAGCCGCCTTCGCCGTAGTCGCCACCGACCTGCGTGAAGAACTCGCCGCTGGCATCGAGGAAGCCCGGGCTCGCCGCCGCCGCCATCGAGCCGGACGCGATGATCTCCTCCATGTAGCTGTCCTGGGGCTGCAGTCCGGCGAGAATCGCGCGGCGGTGGGATGGGGAAGCTGCGTAGCCCGGCGCGTTGCCATACATCATCGGCGGGTGGTAGGGGAAGGTGAGGTTGGGGTTGAAACCTCCCAGCGAATCACCTTCGACGAACCATGCTGGCGGCGGGTGCGGTGACATGCGGGGCGACGGTGACGGCGACTGCTTCCAGCCGGCGAAACGTGGGCCGAAAGGGCCCTTCTTCTTGGCGAGAGGCGCCGCGGCCGGCGTAGGTGGCTCGTCTGGGACCTCCTCCTCCTCCTCCAGCTCGTCTTCCTCGGCGGCTGCCTGCTCCTCCGCTTGCAGCTGCGCCATGAGCTGCCTCTGCCGCTGCGCCGCCTCCCTACCCCGGCGCTTGATGTTGGCTGTCTCCAGACGCGACCTCTCGGCGATCCACTCCTTGTTCGACATGCCGGGTGGTCGCTCCTTCGGTGCTCTTGGCTTGCGGGGTTTCTTGGCCGCGGGAATGGAGACGGCGGCGGCGGCGGCGCGGGGTCCTGTAAATCGAGCGGGAGCCATGGCGCGTAGATCTCGGGTGCGGGGGGAAATGGCGGGAATGAACCGGGGGGAGAGGTACATGTGGGGGGAAAGTGGAGGGAAGCGCCGAAAAAAGAGAGAGAAATCGTCTTCCGTCGCCGACAGGCGTGGCCCACGCGAGCATTTCGCCCCCCCAGGCCGAACCCAGCGCGCTGGGTTTGGCCTGGGTTCGGCGGCGCCAAACGGCGCGAAAAACGGCGGAAAGCGGCGCTAAATCGATTCCTTGGGGGGCGACTGGTGCGAAACGGCGCGAAACGGCGCCAAAAACGCCGCTTGGGGGGGCTCTGGGGGGGACGGCTGGAGATGCCCTTAGGGCATCTCCAGTCGTTGCGCCCCCCCAGGACGCAAAAACCCTCGCTTTTTTTGCGCCGCGGCGCGAAACGGCGCTATTCTCGGAACTGGGGGGGGGGGCGCGTTTCCCAGCCGTGAACCCAGACCGCCCCCCCAGCGGCGACTCGGCCAAATTTGGGCAATCAAAAAAAAATCCCACCAAATAAATAGAGTTTTGCCACACAAATAAATAGAGTTTGGCCACACAAATAAATAGTTCAACAATTAAAAAAAAACACTAGTCATCGTCCTCAACATTGCCATTCCCTTTTCGCGCCCACAAATGCTGCACCAGGTCATCCTGCAGAGCATGATGTGTTGCAGCGTGTCGAATCTCCTGTCGCTTGGTGAGGAAGTCTGTCCATGATGCCGGCACCTGGTGATCAACATCTGCAAGAGGGCCCTGCCGGTAGTATGGTGTGCTTGCCTCACTGTCAGGCACCGGGTCATCCCGCTCACTCTCAATGATCATGTTGTGCAAGATCACACAACACTGCATCACCTCCCACATGTTGGACTTCGACCAAGTCATAGCTGGGTATCGGACAACAGCGAATCGAGATTGCAGCGCACCAAATGCCCGCTCAACATCCTTCCTGCAAGCCTCCTGGCACTTGGTAAACCAAGCTTTTGCGCTTCTTGGGATAGGGTTGGAGATGCTCTTCACAAATGTTGCCCACTTCGGGTAGATGCCATCTGCAAAATAGTACCCCTTTGTATACTGGTGTCCATTGATCTCATAGTTCACAGGGGGGGCATGGCCTTCGACAAGATCGGCAAAGACATTCGAGCACTGCAAGACATTGATGTCGTTGTGACTTCCAGGCATACCAAAGAATGAATGCCAAATCCATAGATCGTACGAAGCCACGGCCTCGAGAACTACCGAGCACTCTCCCTCCTTTCCCTTGTACATCCCCTGCCAGTCAAATGGGCAGTTCTTCCATGCCCAGTGTATGCAGTCGATACTGCCAAGCATCCCCGGAAACCCTCTTGCTTCATTCTCTGCGAGGAGACGAGCAGTGTCTTGCGCATTGGGTGATCGCAGGTATATTGGGCCAAAAACTGCAACCACTGCCCGGCAGAACTTGTTCAAGCACTCTAGGGCTGTGGACTCGCTCATGCGCAGGTAGTCATCTTGTGCATCTGCGGGAGCACCGTATGCAAGCAACCTCATGGCCATCGTGCACTTCTGGATAGAGGTAAACCCTACCGTGCCGGTGCAGTCCTTCTTCAACTTGAAGTAGGTGTCGAACTCCCGGATGGCATGCATGATGTTGAGGAAGAGCGTGCGTTTTATCCTGAAACGACGCCGGAACACCTTCTCGTCGTTGGTGGGATCCTCGGCGAAGTAGTCGGAGTAGAGGATGCAGTAGCCCTCGTACCGCTGTCTCGGCCTGCTCTTGCGGCGACCGGGCTTCGATCCAGTGCGGCGCGGCGCGGCGTCCTGGGCCTGCAATCTGGCCAGGCAGCTCAGGACGAGCAGGTGCTCCTCGTCGTCGATGGCAGCCTGGTCTTCCTCGTCGAACAGCTCGGCGAGCGTATCCTCGGCGTCGGAGTCCATGGCTCGGATAGAGCGTCGAACACCTTGCGGGCGGGTGGACGCGGCTCACCGGGTACAACCTCCTCCGCGGCGGAGACGCGAGCGAACGACGGCGACGATGTGGGGGACTAGCCGGCGGTGGTTTGTCTCGTCGATCTTGTGCGATTGTGGCCGAAAGTGGCGGCGTGGAGCACGGCCGGTGGTGTGGCGACGGCGAGGCGGGCGAGCAGAAAAGACGATTCGGGGGTTGGGGAAAGTGGGCAAATAGCGCTCCACTCGTCGATAGCGCTGGCCCACGCGCGCTTTTCCTTTCGCCGCCCCCCCAGGCCGAACCCAACGGGATGGGTTCCGCCTGGGGGCAGTGGCGCTAATTTCCGCCGAAACGGCGCCTTTTCAGGTCCTGGGGGGCGACTGGTGAAAAAACGGCGCTATTCACGCCAAACGGCGCTATTTTGCGTCCTGGGAGGGCTCTGGGGGGGGGGACGACTGGAGATCCCTTACCAATTTCACCACGACCGGTATACATGGACTGACCAGCAAACGGCCGGCCATGAAATGGAACGGACTTACGTACCTTGTGACTCCACCAACACCATCTTAACTTGATGCTTGAACCAAAATAAAAATTGCCAATGGGAACATTTCATAGTTTTTTTTTGCGGTTGTACATTTCATAGTTCTGTCATCAAGTTGTCTTAACGTGTTGGTGCCTACTTCGATCGTCCCCAGTCTTTTCAGCCTTGCAAGAATGGTTTGCTCTCCATGCTTGATATCTATATTTATAGGCAAATATTTTGATTGATTGCAGCCCGGTTATCAAAATCTCTATCTCGGGTGGATGGTTTGTAGATTAAATTTTCAAAAAACCGGCGTACTCTCAGGGACCGGCGCTCTCCTCGGTGTCCCTCCCGCCTCCCTGGTGCGAGCTCCCTTGGCGTCTCGCCCCTCTCCTGCGGTGCTGGTCGGTGGTGGCCAGCGCGCGGCCAGGGCGCCCTGGAGTCCACATTCAGCCTCTTCGAGCTCGCTGGTTCGCCCCATCATTTCCGGGCTGGGCCTTTCCTCGGAGGAAGGATCGCCGGTGGGATCCCGATAGGCCACTTAGGTGGCGCAGGAGGGTGCTATGGCGTCGGCTGGACGGAGCGTGAAAGAGAGGCTCGTTTGGCAGCCGGCAGCACCGTCGCGCAAGACCTTGTGGAGGAAGAGGAAAGCTGCCCAGAGGGCTGCTGAGATGGCACGGGCGAGAAGGACGCCGTCGCCGCGCTCACCGGTGCCGCCGGAGCTGAAAGGACTCTGCTTCAACTGCTACCAGCCCGGGCACCGAAAGGATGAATGCTCTAACGCACGTGTGTGCTGCCGCTGCGGCGGGGACGACGGCCATGCTTCCTTGCCGCGGGGAACTTTCCTGTAGGACGAGCTGCGTAAGGATCTTCTGGCCAAGAGGGCGAGGTATGGCTCGCCGCCGCTGCCGACTAGCGCAGGAAACGCCGGTATGCACAGAGGAGGCGCATCAGTCGAGATTGCGCGCCGGCCACTGTCACCGGCCGTAACTTGGGCTAGTGCGTGCTCGGCGGAGCGCCGCCAGCCGGAGAGCCCCGAGACGACGTCGGAAGCCCCAATCTGCATCGTCCATCGAACACCTAGCATGCGCGACCTCGAGCGTATCCTCCGCTTCGCCATGGTCGCATACGTTGGAGGTCCGCGCCCGGCGGTGTCGTGCGAACAAGTGCAAGAGGCGCTCCGGTGCAAACTCGACGTGACCTACGATTACGTCTCCGTTCATCGTTTTGCGCCGGAGGAGTTCATGCTAGTTTTTGCAAACGAGGAGTGCCGGAGCAGGTTGGCGTCGTTGCCGTCGCTGGACTGCGGAGGTTTTATGCTTTTTGCGCGACCATGGAATCGACAGGCTCAAGCCACCCAGGTGGACATGAAGACGAAGGTGAACGTCGTCATGGAAGGCATTCCGCCACACGCATGGACGATCAAAGCCGTCGAGGACCTGCTGGGGACTTCATGTGTGGTGGGCGAGTTCGCGCTGGAGACGAACACAAGGGAAGACATGTCGGTGTTCCGCTTGCAAGCTTGGACGGATGACGTGCAAGCGATCCCTTCGGCGCGCACGCTAGTCATCCCGGAGCCAGCAAGCCTTGGCGACCGCACTCCGTCGCCGGTGAACTGGCCGCCTGTTTACGTGCGCAACCCGACGCCGACTGCAAGTTCAGAGGTGCTGGAGACGTTGCGCTATCGTGTGCTCATCCACGTGGACGGCGTCGAGGAAGATAGGCCCGGGGACGTGGGTCCGTCGTGTCCAGGAGCGGGCAATGGAGGGGGCTCGCCGGAGTTCGATCGAAGAAAATGGGCAGCGGGGCAAGCTGTTCAGAAAGCTGCCATGGAAGAAAGGGGTGCAGGACCAACGTGGAAAAAGTGGGGGTCAAACGGGAGGGTCACATGGTCACATGCATACCTTTGCAGAGGTGGTGGGCCCGCCCTCTCGGTGGAGGCTACCGCCACTCTCGCTTGGACGCGTGCCCCCTTCCCCTTCCCGCGCTGGCCTGGCACAGAACCCGGGTGGAGTTCAAACTGCGCGCTGGACTCCTGTTCGGGTACCGTCCCCAGGTAGAGACAAGGATCGCAGGTGGGTTCGGGTGGATCCCAAGGGGCGATAGGTTGGAAAGCAGGTGGCGGGCCCGTCTGATCCATCTGAACCGCCTGCAGCAGCGGCAAGGCTGACAAAAGAGGCTGTTGCGGCCCAGGTGGACCCCGCGAGCGCGCAGAAGACCAGTCCAGCCCGAGAACAGCAGCAGGCGATTGGCGGATCGCTTGTTCTGCCCGTTGGTCAAGGGGAAAGGGCAAAGGTAGCGACCATTGGTTCGACGGGTCCCACCGCTGGAGACGTTGTCCCCACTGCGGACAAATCGTGTGCCCTGGTTACGCACCACCAAGTGTTGGATGGGACTAGAACTGAGTGGGTGAGGCCCACGGTGGATGGTTCTCTGGATCAAACGGAAACCGTTCGCAGGGAAGGGGCTGCTAACTCTTTGGCGCTGAAAGAGATCGTGCAAATGGGAGCTACCGCCCGAGAGGTGGGACCCAAGAAGGATGAGGACAAACAATCGGGTGCTACCGCCGGTTCGGTGGGCCCCAGGGGCAGTGGAGAGGAACATTTATTGGTTTGCACGACGGGCTGCTATGCGGGTGCAGCGGTTGACTTGGTGCAAGCAGAAAATAGCATAGCAGCTTCTCGAGGCACTTTGCAGACCTTGTCCAACTATTCATCCTTGACTACACCGACAAACGACGAACCTAGGAATGTTTCTGAGGGCGGTGATTCAGAGGAGTACTTTGAGGTATCCCTTACTCAAGACGGGGAATGTTCCGAGACCCGGCTAGCAGAGGAGGAGTCCTTGACGGGTGCAGGTTTGGGTCATGCTGATTTGAGCACGCTGGCTGGACCCTCGGAGGCCCTTCAAGTCAGCAGATTGAGAGCCTTTTGTGCTGGGCTACTAAAGAAGCTGGCACCGCCTCTGCTGAGAGAAGTTGAAGCATCTAGTCGTGCCGTAACGGTTCCATGCACACCAAGAAGGCTTACGCGCAGAACAAGGACCCCTTGCCCCACAAGCAAGCCTCTCAAGAAGGCATCGGTTGCGGAAAACGTGTTGCTAAAAGCTTTAGGGGTAGTGCCGGACAACATGGTGGTCGACGAGAGGGCCCTTGAGGAGTTCCGCGGTCTTTTGATTCTCCCATGAAGGATGATCACTTGCGTATTGTGGCATCCATCTTTGGGAAGACGCTGCCGTCGCTGGAGGAGCTGAGCCTACAGGGGAGTCAGCTTGTGTGCGCTCATTGAGGGGTCTCACCCTGAGTATGGAGAGAGTGTTTAGCATTATTCATGGAACCAAAAATTGAGATTTTGAGTTGGAACCCGCGGGGTTTGAATGATCCTGCCAAACGAGATGCGGTCAGGAGTTTTGTGGAGTCTGTAGGAGCATATCTTGTTTGCCTGCAAGAAACCAAGCTTAATATTGTTGATCGATACACTATTCTCCAATGCCTGGGGCCGTCCTTTGACGGATATGCCTTTTTGCCCGCGATAGAGACTAGAGGCGGGATCCTTGTTGCCTGGGCATATCAGCCTGGACTCTTTCGCCCTCACAGCGGAGGTAGCCACTCCTGCAAACAACAAGTGGTGGAATACTGTGGTCTATGGCCCACAGTCGGATGCGGATAAGATCCAATTTCTCCAGGAGCTTTCAGAGAGGAGATCTCTTTGCCCTGGGCCTTGGCTCATTCTAGGTGATTTTAATATGATTCTATCGGCAGAGGAGAAGAACAATTCAAACCTGAACAGGAACATGATGAGTCGTTTCAGGCAGTTTGTCAGCCAACATGAGCTGAGGGATATTTATTTGCATGGTCGCCTGTACACGTGGAGTAATGAGAGATCTTCCCCAACCATGACATGCATTGACAAAGCCTTGGCTTCGGTGGACTGGGACATTGGCTACCCTGATTGCATCTTGCAAGCTCTCTCCAGCAATGTGTCAGACCACACCCCCCTTCACCTCTCTCTGAGCGCTACTGTGAAACCTAAGAGAAGGTTTCGTTTTGAGTTATTCTGGCTAAAATTGGAGGGCTTTGAGGAGGTAGTTAGAGATGGCTGGAAATGCGAGGATGACATTGTGGATCCTTTCAAGCGCCTTGATGCACTATTCAGGAACTTGTCTCAATACCTGCAAGATTGGGGACAGAAAAAAGTTGGGAATATCAAAATCCAACTAGCAATTGCAAATACGGTCATTTACAGATTAGAAAATGCCCAGGATAGGAGGCAGCTCTCTGCTGGTGAGGTGTGGCTTCGGCGTATGCTCAAATTAGCCATCTTAGGACTGTCCTCCCTAGAAAGGACAATGGCTAGGCAAAGGTCCAGAGTCCGGTAGCTTAAAGAAGGAGATGCAAACACGAGATTGTTCCATGCAGTGGCCAATGGTAGAAGAGTGAAAAATTTCATCCCGGCGGTGAGAGTTGCGGGAGACCTGATTACTGACCAAGGTCAGAAAGAGGAGGCCTTCTTTCAGGCTTACGATGGGTTTCTAGGCAATCTGCAAACTAGGGAGGCCACTCTGGACCTGGATTTTGTTGGAGTGCAAAAGTTTGACCTAAGTGAGCTGGATAGGCCCTTCTCTGAGGAGGAGGTATGGAACACTGTTAAAGAGCTCCCTGCTGACCGGGCCCCCGGACCAGATGGATTCATTGGGGCCTTCTACCATAGTTCATGGGGAATAATCAAGCATGATATTATGGCAGCTCTGCAGAAGCTTCCATTTGGAGATGGGAGGGGATTCGCTAAACTCAATAGAGCCCTCATGGTGTTGATCCCCAAAAAACCTGATGTTGAGGAGGTGGGCGACTATATGCCAATCAGTTTAGTGCATAGCTTTTCTAAACTGTTCTCTAAAATCCTTGCGAACAGACTCAGAAGCAGATTGGGGGAAGTTGTCAGTACAAACCAATAAGCATTCATTAGAGGAAGAAGTCTGCATGACAACTTTCTGTTAGTACGGCAGTTGGCCAGGAAAATTAACACAAAGGATAAGCGACCACTAGCAAAGGATGAGGTGACGATGCGCGTCGGCAATGGATCAAGAGTTGATGTGATCGTCGTCGGGACGCTGCCTCTACGTCTACCATCGGGATTAGTTATAAACCTCAATAATTGTTATTTGGTTCCTGCATTAAGCATGAATATCGTTTCTGGATCTTGCTTAATGCAGAATGGTTATTCCTTTAAGTCTGAGAACAATGGTTGTTCGATTTATATGAATAATATCTTTTATGGTCATGCACCTGAGAAGAATGGTTTATTTCTTTTGAATCTTGATAGTGTTGATACACATATTCATAATGTGAATGCCAAAAGAATTAAATTAAGTGATGATATTGCTCTTAGGTCATATTGGTGTTAAACGCATGAAGAAGCTCCATTCAGATGGACTCTTAGAATCACTTGATTATGAATCATTTGAAACATGTGAACCATGCCTTATGGGCAAGATGACTAGAACCCCGTTTTCTGGAACGATGGAACAGGCGACAGACTTACTGGAAATCATACATACTGATGTGTGTGGACCAATGAGTGTATCGGTGCGCGGTGGATATCGTTATTTTGTCACTTTCACAGATGATTTGAGTAGATATGGGTATATTTACTTAATGAAACACAAATCCGAGACATTTAAAAAGTTCATAAAATTTCAGAGTGAAGTTGAAAATCATCGTAACAAAAGATAAAATTTCTACGATCTGATCGTGGAGGAGAATATCTAAGTTACGAGTTTGGCATGCATATGAAACAATGTGGAATAGTTTCACAACTCACACCTGCCGGAACACCACAGCGTAATGGTGTTTCTGAACGTCGTAATCGTACTTTATTGGATATGGTTCGATCGATGATGTCTCTTATAGATTTGCCACTATCGTTTTGGGGTTATGCACTAGAGACCGCTGCATTCACTTTAAATAGGGAACCATCTAAATCCGTTGAAACGACACCGTATGAATTATGGTTTAGAAACAAACCTAAGCTGTCATTTCTAAAATTTTGGGGATGCGATGTTTATGTGAAGAAGCTTCAACCTGATAAACTCGAACCCAAAGCGGAAAAATGTGTCTTCATAGGATAACCTAAATAAACAATAGGGTACACCTTCTATCACAGACCCGAAGGCAAGATTTTCGTTGCCAAGAATGTATCCTTTTTGGAGAAGGAGTTTCTCTCGAAAGGTGTTAATAGTAGGACGGTAGAACTCGACGAGGTTATTGAACCTTCTCTTCTTGGAATGGCGAGTAGCGCAGCGCCGGAAGTTTTTCCGGAGCCGACCCCGTCAGTTGAAGAGAGAGCTAATGATCAAGATCATGAAACTCCAGTAGAGGAAACTACCGCACCTCGCAGGTCAACTAGGGAACGTACAACTCCTGAACTGTACGTAGATCCTGTATTAAACTTCATGGTAGATGGAGGTGATGACCCTACGACATATGAGGAAGCGATGATGAGCCCAGATTCCAACAAATGTCTTGAAGCCATGAAATCCGAAATAGGATCCATGTACGAAAACCAAGTTTGGACTTTGGTGGACTTAACCGATGACCGCAAGGCCGTCGAGAACAAATGGATCTTTAAAAAGAAAACTGACGCTGATGGTAATGTGACCGTCTATAAAGCTCGACTTGTCGCAAAAGGTTTCCGAAAAATTCAAGGGGTTGACTATGATGAGACTTTCTCACCAGTAGCGATGCTTAAGTCAGTTAGGATTGTGTTAGCAGTTGCTCCATTTTTCGATTATGAAATCTGGCAGATGGATGTAAAAACGCCGTTCCTTAATGGTGACATTGAGGAAGAGTTGTATATGATGCAACCCAAAGGTTTTGTTGATCCTAGGATGCTGACAAGGTGTGCAAACTTCAACGTTCCATTTATGTACTGAAACAAGCATCCCGGAGTTGGAACCTCCGTTTTGATAAGGTGATCAAAGGGTTTGGATTTGTCCAAACATACGGAGAAGCTTGTATTTACAAGAAAGTGAGTGGGAGCTCTGTAGAATTTCTAGTACTATATGTGGATGACATATTGTTGATGGGAAATGATACAACACTTTTGAAAAGCGTAAAAGGTTATTTGAACAGTAGTTTTTTGATGAAAGACCTTGGTGAAGCAGCTTAGATATTAGGCATCAAAATCTACAGGGATAGATCAAGGCGCTTAATTGGACTTTCGCAAAGTACATACCTTGACAAGATTCTGAAGAAGTTCAGAATGGAAGAGAGTAAGAAGGGGTTCTTACCAATGTTGCAAGGCAAAACGTTGAGTAAGACTCAATGTCCAGCTACAACAGAAGATAGAGAGAGAATGGATATGATTCCCTATGGTTCAGCCATAGGTTCTATCATGTATGATATGCTATGTACAAGACCGGATGTGGCACATGCTATTAGTTTGACTAGTGGGTACCAATCCAATCCAGGTTTGGAACACTGGACTGCGGTCAAGAATATCTTTAAGTACTTGAGAAGAACTAAGGATATGTTCCTCGTATATGGCGGTGAAGAAGAGCTCTTCGCAAGATGTTACGTCGATGCTAGCTTCGACACTGATCCAGATGACTCTAAGTCTCAGTCCGGGTACGTATTTGTTATGAATGGAGGAGCTGTAAGCTGGAGGGGTTCCAAGCAATCCATGGTGGCGGGATCATCAACAGAAGCGGAATATGTTGCTGCCTTGGAGGCAACACAGGAAGCAGTTTGGATGAAGGAGTTCATATCCGAACTAGGTGTGGTTCCGAGTGTGTTGGATCCAATGGTTATCTATTGTGACAACAATGGTGCTATAGCCAATGCTAAGGAACCAAGGTCTCACAAGAATTCCAAGCATATCAAGCACCGTTTTCACTCCATCTGTGAGCATGTCGCGGATGGGGATGTGAAGATTTGCAAAGTACATACGGACCTGAATGTGGCAGATCCGTTGACTAAAACTCTCTCAAGGGCAAAACATGATCAACACCAGAACTCAATGGGTGTTAGATTCATCACTATGTAATATAGATTATTGCCCCTAGTGCAAGTGGGAGACTGAAGGGAATATGCCCGAGAGGCAATAATAAAGTGTTTATTATGTTATTTCTTGTTTATGATAGATGTTTATTTCTCATGCTAGAATTGTATTAACAGGAAACGTTGATACATGTGTGATTAATAAACAAACCGACGCTCCTAGTGAAGCCTCTCTTTTAACTAGCTCGTTGATTAACAGATGATCAAGGTTTCCTGATCATAGACATTGGATGTTGTTAATAACGGGATCATGTCATGAGGAGAATGACATGATGAACTTAGACCCTAACAAAGTATAACAATACGATCAAGTCACTTAGTTTTGTTGTTATGTCTTACATTTGGAGTAACATTGTTCCTTAGACCATGAGATCATGTTAATCACTAATACCGAAAGAATACTTTGATAACATCAAACGTCACACCGTAACAGGGTGACTATAAAGGTGGCATTAGGTATTCAGAAAGTGTTAGTTGACGCTCATGGATCAAGAATGGGATTTGTCCATCCAATATGACGGAGAGATATACTCAGGGCCCTCTCGGTGATATCACATCGACACCGCTTGCAAGCAAGTGATATGATCACAAGGATGTTATATCACGGGAACGAGAAAAGAGTACTTGTCGGATAAGGAGATCAAACAAGGTATGATGGATACCGACGATCGTATCTCGGGCAAGTAAAATATCGCGAGACAAAGGGAAATCGTTACGACGTTGAAAGGTTCACACGATCACGAGAGTCATCATTGAATATATGTGAGTCATCACGGATTTCCAGATCCCACCGTTGATTATTGATCGGAGAGGAGTCTCGATCATGTCTATATTATTCACGAACCGTAGGGTGACACACTTAAGGTTCGATGAAGCGTTAGAGAGGATACGGAACACCGAAGAATATTTTGGGCAACTCCGAAATTGTTTTGGGGGAAATTGAAATAGTTCAAGGGGTTTTTCGTCGAACGGTTGTTAATAGAATTAACAAATGGTTCGAGGTGCTGCATGCAAATGTTTGTTAATGGAATTAACAAATATAAATAAAGAAATAAAAATGTTTTATTTATTTATTAAAGAAAAACCTTTGGATTTTCTAAGTGGGAAATTAAGGAATTTTGAGTGGGTGTGAGTGGGGCTTCCACTCAAATGAAGAGAGGAAGGGGTGGGGGCACCCATGGCTGGCTGCACCCCCTTGGGCTGCCTCCCCCTCCCCTATAAAAGGAGGGCGAGGGCTCTCTCTTCTTTACACACTTGCCCACTCCCTTTTCCCTCCACCCGCTGCTCCATTCCATGGTCTCCGGCTTGGCGAAGCTCTGACCGTGGGATTCTTCACCACCACCACGCCGTCGTGCTGTTGGAGTTCCATGGGGATCCTCTACTTCCGCTACCCGCTAGATCGAGGGAACGGAAGTCTTCATCGAGCTGAGCGTGTGACCGATTATGGAGGCACCGCCGGATTGCGGTGCACTTCTTCTCGCTCGGGATCGACGTGAGTACGACTACGCCAACCACGAGATTTTATCTCGTACCACTTTGAGTCTTCGAGGGTATGTTATTTCAAGACTCTCTTTCTCCCTGTTGCCTTTCATCTCATAGATTAGATCTTGGCCATTCAGGTTTATCGCGCGTAGGAAATTTTTTTGTTTTCTATGCAACGTTCCCCTTCAAGGGCTAGAGAGAGAACTACATGGATGGTGGCGGGCTTGACGATGGGGCTTAAGGTTTCATAGAAGTCGACACACGGCTGCTGGGTGAAGCCCCGAACCACCCAACGAGCCTTGTGACGAGCGAGAGTGCCATCCGCATTGTGTTTATGACGGAAAATCCATTTGCTAGAGACAATATTGGCACCGGGAGGAGGAGGTACTAAGGACCGGGTGTTGTTATGCATGAGAGCATCGCACTCCTCGTGCATAGCCTGACCCCAGGCAGGGTCGCGGAGAGCAACGAGATAGTTATGTGGAAGAGGAGAGGAGATGACCGCTGAAAGATTGATTTTATCAATGAGTCTATCAATGGGAGCTGGAAGACGGCCAGTAGTACTACGTGTGCGATGAGGAGGAGATGGTGGCGGTGGGGAAGGAGTCGGTGTAGGTGGTCTGTTAGGTGCTGAACGCCGGGAGTATACTAGTAAGGGCTTTGCTGCCGTGGAAGGAAAAGATGGCACGGCAGGAGGCGGGGCTGTAGAGGGAGATGCTGCCGCAACAGGTTGCCGAGGCGTCGAGACGCTGGCCGCGGCAGGGGCTGGTTGGGCAACATCGGGTGAGTGGGGAGGTTGGTATAGGTGGTACTGTAGGATGTCGTCATTTGGTAGATCGGGGGGGGGGGGTGGTTGGATGCAGTCTAGGTACATATTGTCTAGGAAATGCTAGCTAAAACATCTTATATTTCGATACGGAGGGAGTATTTTTTAGGGAAATTAGCTATATATCTAGAGGGAACCGAGGAGAACCGAGGGGAACCGAGAGGGAACCGAGGGGAATCGAGACGAACACTATGCGTCAGAGTACTACATGCCTAGGCAGGAGTATAACTAGCAGAACAAATCCACTCTTTCCTAGTATACTTGTGACTCGAACGGTGCGTAACAACGTTCCATATTATCGAGTCATGTGTGAAAACATTGCAGATCACTTTCTCTTCTTCTAAGTGATCTGCAATGTTTTCACACATGACTGGATAATCTGGGATGCTACATCTATTATGTCCCGTTCGAGTCGCAACTATACTCGGCAAGACTCGATCTGATCTGCTAGTCATACTCCTTACTAAATTGTTCTGGTGTGATGATTGTTTAGTGGAATAATATTTTTTCAAGAGAATTTATAACTTACTAAAGTATTTTATCTTCCATTTGTATTAGTTGAGCTATGGACAGCAGCGAGGGTGAAGAACAGGTGTTCGCGATAATATAAGAAGGTACACTCCCCGGTGGACCCAATGACGGGGGAGGTGATCAAGACGATGGCTCGCAGTACCTGAATGAATCAGGTCAGGGAATGGAGGAAGACGAGCAATTGCAAGGAACAGATGCGGACCGGAGAAAACAAATGATGAACAAGCCTTAGTGAAGGCTGCATCGACATCGTCTATCAAGAGGTCGAAACGAGGCCCGGCCCAAGAGATGATCTCAAAAGTGAAACTGTTAATCGAGCAAGTCTATCGAACCGGCGAACCTGCTTGGCCCATCAAGACAACAAAAAAGTTTACAAGCCACTGTGGAGTTATTGTTAGGGACATGATCCCTATAAGTATTGAAGAATGGAATGAGCCAACAAAGGACGAAGACGATCCTGGACGAATGGGAGTTTCTTTTGTCATAGACCGGTCCAAACAACTCTTGTTCGAGAAGCTGATGAGCCATTTCAGGCTTCCAGAATGTGATGATGAAGAGGATGACGAGACGGCACAGCAGGAACTGCGCGACGCAGTGAAGCACTAGGCTCTGATAAAGATGGCCAAGGCTTTCAATGCTTACAAGAAAAGATTATGGAAGGAATATCAGAAAAAATAAGAAGTCCCAAAATTCGAGGGGCCGCTTGAGAAGCAGAAGGTACACTGACCAACATTTCTGGTGTACAAGGAATCAGAAAAGGGGAAGCTGAGGTCAGCCAAGAATGCGGCAAATGCCAAGAGGAAGGTATATCACCATAAGATGGGTTCAGGTGGCTACAAAGTTGCAGTGCCTAAGTTTGACGCAGTCGACGCAGAGCTGCGAGAGAAGGGGATCATTCCAAGTACTCAGGATTTTCCGCGGAGGTCAAGGAATTAGTTGCTTGGGCATGGGGAGACGTTTGACGAACAAGGGCACCTTATTATGACTGAAAAAATAAAGGTTCCCTTTGCGGCACTTGAGAAAGTGTTCATGGAGGTTAGAGAGGGAGAGTTCAAGCCAGATCGAGAGGATGACGATCTTACAAAGGCCCTCGGGAATGCAGAACATGGCGGCTGGACACGAGGCAAAGGACGATATCCGTGGTGCTTTGGCTTCAGGCCGGAAGATTGTCTCTTTCCATATAGAAGCCGAGCGAGAGGACAGATAAAGAAGGATGCAACAGTCATAGAACGGGTTGGTTCCTTGGAAGCCGTAGTAATGAAGCAGCAACTACAGATCAATGAGCTTACTAGCCGGCCCTCCTAGACGCAAGACACTAGCACATTCGAGGAAACAGAACCATCTCAATGCCGGAGCAGCGTGGCTTCAACGGAGGTCCCGGCTTCCGCTGCAGTTCTACTTGTTGATGCCCCTCCACAGACGGAGGCCGTGGATGCAATCAAGGAGAAGACAAGCTGTGCGCTATACGTGTCGGTCTCAAACAAATCCATCAAGGTGGCGGACGGCTACGCTTTACCTTGTGTAGAGGGAGAGACCTCGCATGGCCGTCCGGTTACACCTGGCTATGCTCGTTTCGGCGTTGATGATGTTCAGCCGGATTGGAGGATATTCCGGCTTGACATCCCCGGAGGTGACGGGGTAGAGACAGTTGGAGAGGCCGTCAATTCCATCATTCAATGGAAAAAGAGTGGCATAGTGTTTCCCCCATGCAGTCCACCGCCACCACCACCGCCACCTTCTCCTAGACGCAGTCCACCGCCAACACAAGCAGCTACTTCTCCGAGACGCAGTTCACCGCTGCCACCACCACCACCTTCTCCGAGAAGCAGTCCACCGCCGCCATCACCGCCACCTACTTCTCTGAGACACAGCCCAGCTCGATCATCGCCAGCACACATCGATACCATGGACGTCAGCAGCCCGAGTCCGGCTCGATCTCCTATGCCTGAGCCGACTCCGCCGCCCACTAAGTCCTCTAAGCGGAAGGCTGCTGCCTCTAAGTCTTCCCCGAAGAAGAAACCTCCGCCGGAGAAGAAAGCCAAGAAGCTGCCAGAAGTGTTGCCTTACCATAAGACTGACAGGATTTAGACGAATGGGTGACTGCGGACACGAAACGTTAGATGGCTTTGTGGGAAAAGGAACCAATAGATCCGACTATGAAGAAGCACTTCAAGAATATGCTGCAGATTCCGTCCCAAGTTAAGATGAATCTTCCAACTGACTATGATCGCGGAGTAACGATGAGTTATTCCATAGCCAAGAAGGCGGGGAGAACAATTCCCCAGCTCGGGAAGCAGTCAAAATAATTGGTCCCCCCGCTCAAGGTGTCGGACACTGTATAAGCTCAAGTTGATCGGTAAGGAATTGAGAGGTTTGCCAGAGACAGTGGTATAACAGTTGAGAAACTCCTAGGCTAATCCGACAACTTCGAAAAGGCTGAATTGGCATGGAAATATGAGTGTGGGAAGTCTCTCGTCAAACCTGATCAGCTGGGCTCTATGACAACATTGAAGCGCCAACTGCATACGTGGTATATCCAAAGCGCACAAGATGGGCTAGACCAACTCATCGTGAAAATTAGACAACAGGATTACTTCTGCAATGACTCGATGTTTATTGATTTTGAAGATTTTTTTCTTATATAATCTAGACGCCCTCGACAAATCGATCATCAGCACCTATTGTCTATAAGTATCTACCTCAGCTAGTTCGATCATTGCTTCTTATATATATTATATCCTCACTGCACGATATATATTATGCAGGATGAAGATTATGGAATATAATGGAAACGGTGGTGTTGGGTTCATTGACCCATATGTCGTCAGTAATATCGTTTTAAAGCAACACGTTGAAGATACGGAGGATAACCTAGTTATGTTTTTGAGGAATCAATTTCGCTGTAGTGAAATACTATTTCCTTACATACATAAGTGAGTGTTACTGTCTTATGCATATTCCTTCACATTTCTATTTCTCTAAGTCGGTGTTAATTAAGTGTAATTGATGTGTTAATCGCCTGTGCAGATTTCACTGGATTCTTTTCGACATTCACATTGACAGCGGAATAGTTGATCTCATGGACTCTATGGATAAAGATAAAGAGGAGTACCAGCCCATTATGTCTATGCTCACAAAGTAAGTTCAATCGTTGTGGCACTACACCGTCCCCTTTTGTTCAATCATTATCGTACGATGACCCATATTTTTTTCCCGAACATGGCTTGGAACCGGTTTAGGAAGCAACAACCCGGTTTAACGGAGTTGAATATGATATTTGACAAACTCATCATAAGTAGTACTTGCTACATTCACGCATCTCTCTTTAATTTCTTGATTATTTGACTCGTAAAGTGCCCTCAGCAGCCACAGGGAACAAATTTATGTGGCTTCTATGTCATGGAGAACATAAGGATAATCGTGAATGAGCGGTTAGGAAGAAGAGTAAATATAAGGCTCTACGATCTCCAGAGGCAGCTCCTACCGGCAGACTGCTTACAAGCACTTCAAGAGGAATTTGCGGGTTTTGTGGTGAAGGAGGTCATATCTGAAAATGGAAGATTGCATTGTTAAGTATAAACAATGATCTGCATGTAATGATCTCAATGTGTATAACTCTATTCGGATGTAATGATCTAATTGAGATCAGTGTAATCATATTTTGATGATATCAATGCATGCAATGATTTTTATTATGATTACTATCGATGTGCAAAAAAATATGTTATTAACAGCCTCACCGAAAAAAACAGCACAGAAAACAGCCCCAAAAGAAACATGCCAAAGCTCTGCCGCGGCAGAGAAACACCCAAAAACTCTGCCGCGGCAGGATACCTTTTGCCCCGGTTGGTGTTACCAACCGGGGTAAAAGGTGGGTGCCTGCACGCTAAACAGAGCTCACGTGGGGCACGCCTTTTACCCCGGTTGGTAACCCAACCGGGGCATAAGGGGGGCCTTTAGCCCGGGAGGAACCCGGTTGGGCAGCCGGGCATTAGGCCCTTACCAACCGGGGCTAATGCCTTGTTCTGCACTAGTGAGTCATCCAACTGCGTCTATGAGTAATAATCCACCTTCCGAATATCATCCGAACAAACGCTGGGTATCAAGTTGTAATCAACAGATAATCGCAGTAAGCAAAGTGTGTAATTCAAACAATGTAAACGGAGTAAACATCGTTGTTTTCTCCCTAATGGAAACAACAAAATACTCCCTCTTGGAGTTACTAGCATCTACAAATAACAGAGAGCATGCAAAATCATAATGACATATACATGAAGATAACATGATAGGTTGATAATCAGAAGACATAGCATTCAACATTCATCAGATCCCAGCAAACACAACATGTAGCATTACATAAAGATGATCTCGATCATGTAGGGAAGCTCACGAGATCTAAACATGAGGCATAAAGTGGAGGAGACTACCATCTAGCTACTGCTATGGACCCGCAGTCCAGTGATGAACTACTCACGCATCACTTCGTAGGAGGGCATGGTGGTGTAGACCCCTCCGGTGATGAATTTCCCTCCCGACAGGGTGCCGGGTAGAGCTCCAGAACCCTCCTGATCTCGGGATGACAATCACGGCGGCCTCGGGTGTTTCTGGAAAAAAGTGGGATATATTTAGGGTTCACGTATCGGGGGGAGTAAATAGGCAAATGGGTGATGGCGGTGGATACCCGAGAGGCCCACACCACCCCCACAGTGCGGCCAGGGGGCGTCTCCCTATGGTGTGCCCCCCAATGGCCCCTCCGGGCCTCTTCGTGTTGGAGATATGCCCGAGAGGCAATCATAGAGATCATGATATATCTATGTATCCATGATTTGTAATAATGTGCCTTGAATAATATCTTTGTATTGATTGGCAAGTATGTGACTTGTTTGTGAAGCTCTTTACTTACATGGTTATTCTAAATATGTCCCTAGTCGGAGTTCATGTGAGGACACACCTGAACATTAGACTAGCACATGTATTGGTCGATGGCCATGTTTCGCAAGTCATAGACATGGTGATGTCAAATTAATAATGTGAACTCATGTTACGAACATGGTGTTGGACTGACCCAGCTTGAGACATTACAACAATGCTAATAGTTCTCTCTCTACACGTTGTGCTTGCTTTGTCCTTAGACCTGAGATCGTCGCATGTTCTTGAGATGTGAATCGCCTTCTTTGGGGCTATCAAACACTACACCGTGACATGGTAGTTATAAAGGAAGCTTTTGGGTTTGTCATGAAGCATGCTGCAAGGCATGGTCAGTCAAGATGGGATTTGCCCCTCTCTTCATTAGAGAGAGATATTTCTCTAGGCCCCTCGAGTGATCGGATCCAGAAATGCATGGCCATGCTGAATAAGGTTTATAGTTAACCTGGAAAGGGATTCTGATTCACAAGATCGAGAAAGAGTGATCAGCTAAGAGCATGATCAAATATCGTGAGGCAAAAGGAATAGCATAAACATGTGATGGTTCATCCGATGTGATCTTTATGCACGTTTGGGAGTTGACACGTTTTGCTAGAAGCCGCTACCAACTATTGGCCGAGTAGGTGTACTCGTGTCATGTCTAAACGTGCGTGAACCTATAGGGTCGCACACTTAAGGTAGAAGAAGCAGAATTCGGATTGGATCCGAAATAGGCTAGAAATGGACTATAGAGTGGGCTTTTTTAGTGGCAGCCCATTATGGGGACGTCTATATAAAGGAGAGGAGGCTTTGTGTTTGAGGGTTGCTAATTCCGTACCACATTCTACCGCAGCCACCGTCTCTCCACGCCCCTGCCGCCCGCGCGGACCTAGCAGTCCGGCGAGCGGTGCTTCCACGCCGCACACGTGGATACCGATAGAGGTGCTGCATATGTAGCACTTGGACGAGCTGCCAAGAGGAGCTGTTCGTGGGAGCGACGGGATCCGGAGGATTCGTACGACTACCTGCCCCGACCCGCTTCACCGAGATCGGCACATCGCGTCTAGTGGTAATCTCGTGATCTATATCTTGCAGCAGATTTTCATTGACACGGTAGAAATTTTGATTTGCGCTAGTCTAGCCTACCCCGTTTTCCTACACTTCGGGACTCCGTAGAACCTTCGAGAATTCTAAGACTTCCGGGCTTCGCATTTTTCCATTCTGCGAATATTTCCAGAACAACTTTTCTGAAACTAAAAACATCACAAAACAAGAAACTAGCTCTGTGGCATCTTGTCAATAGGTTAGTCCCGGAAATCGATAAAAATGGCATAAAGTGTATAGCAAACATATAGGAAATAACATGAAAACAACATGGAACATCAGAAATTAAGGTTACATTTATGACGTATCAATGGCGTAGGTGTATCAGTGGTGGGTCGCCTGCGTGCCGCCACGCTTCGAAAGAAGGATGCCGCACATTGATTCCCACGGGAAACGAGGCGAGACGATAAGGACGGGCCGCCGCACTCGCTGACAGGCGGGGCCTCCACCGAGAGTTTTCTCGTGCAAATCGTTTCCCATACATTTCGGCCCCCAACTGCCCCCAGCGCATTGGGTTCGGCATGGGATCGCCGGCGCGTGTTTTGGCCCAATCTGGTGTTTTTTGGGATCCTTGGGGGCAAGTGGAGATGCTCTAAGACAAGCACACTCCGCGCACCTGAGATTCCTCTCCAATGGCATGCTATTTACTTAGCAATCCGTCAAGGCTCCCTCCGCGCGCCTGAGATCCGACCTTCCAAGGGAGTAGATTCTAATGTATACATTTACGTACGATCCAAATACGACTTCGGGCTTTCGCAATATGGACATTTCTATGGTATCTTTTTGTTTGATTTTTTAAGGATCTAATGACTAGGCACATATGTGACGGATTACATCGAGAGAGTCTTTAGTAGATACGTTGAAAGTGCGACCAACATCCGGTGGTTAAGGGTTACTTTAAACTCGTTTTGCAGGTCCAGTGTGTTCCGCATAGAACAGACCGTAAACACTGAATTGCAAATCCAAAACTATGAAAGAACGCGGGAGATGCATACATTCATACTCACTTCATGACACAGACGATAGCGGGAGAACCTAATCTATGGTGCGACGGCGCCATCTTCGGAGCTGCTATACATCGCACTCGTCGGAGTCACCGAGGTGTATGACGATGCCCTTGAGCTTCTTGGAGCTCCCGCCAGGTGTGATGTCTTCGTGGATCTCCTCTACGCTCCACACGAGCAACATCGTGGTGACCTCGTCCACGGCCCCTTTGGGGAAGAAATCCCTGGGGCCAATGTCGTTGGCTAATGCGGCGGGATCGAGTGCCTCGAACTCATCGTCCTCCATCGTCTTCGGACGCAGCAACGAAGTGCTGGACGCTCCCCACGAGCTCCCCTCACCAGAGACGTGTGGCGGCGTGCGGAACGCGCCCGACAAACTCCCCTTACCGGAGACGGGTGGTGGAGCGCGGGGTGAGCGCGCCTCCATCTGTGGCGCGGTCGGCTGCATCTGTGGCGAGGGAGGTGCGGGTGCCAACAACCCATGGCGGAGGTCGAACTCCTATGTCTCGTGTCGGGAGAGAGAGAGAGCGGCGGCGGCGAGAGGCTGTAGTTGGTCCACCGATGCCCAGCGCGCGCTTCCGCGCGGCATAGGCGGTGACGCAACGATGGTGCTCCTCCTGCATGTGCGGTGGGAGGTGGTCCATGGTGGCTAGAACGCCCTAAATCGGCGGATGAAGGAGAAGGGGGAGGGGAACGATAGGGAAAAATCGGGATTGATTTAGGGGGTGGCGGCAGCGGAAACAAGGGTTTTGACCAGCATTCCACCACCCACCCCGATAAATTAGAGACCGGCAGTGGGCTTTTGCTGCGCTCTCTCAGAACTTTGCGGTCCGGCCCGAGTTTACGGGTTATGTTCTGGCCACCAAACTGGACCAGGCCCGCAAAGTCACCGGAACTTTGCAGTTCCGACGATTTTGTCATATTTGCTAGAGATTCTCTAAGCAATATAACGAGCACGTGGGTACATTGCGCTTGTTCCCACCATTGGAGCTAGAAACTGAGCAAGACTGGCGCTGACTTGTATCATAAAAAAGTCGCAAGACCGCAACCGAAACACAAAAGAAAAAATAGACTCCTACTATTACAAGCATCAAAAGTATAATTCAAAAAAGCATCAAAAGTCGTATATAGAACTGACGTTGTATTGTCTAGTGTGAACATCACCATGATAGTCTAACTAGAATGAACCATCAATTCACTGGTTTTAATTTGTACGGTTCCATACTACTTCTCTTCGTCCACTTTTATAAGGCACAATTCTTACTATTTCAATGCTAAGAAGTGTGCCTTATAGAAGTGGATGGAGGGAGTAGTTTATTAGTTCAAGATTGTACACGATGGAAGGGTTTTGGAAGATAAATTTCGGAAAGTTGGGGAGACAAAGGGAAAGAACGAGGCACGAGCATGAATCGTTTTTGGGAAATCACTGGAAAAAGGGAAACATTCCAAAAGGTCAATCTCGTGCGGTGTGCTTGTTACAAGTGTCACGTTTTTTCTTCTCGTGCACTCCCCTCCCGATAAGTGTCGCCTTCTCCTTCCTCGCACCCCCGCAGGTGCTTGCATGCATGACAAGTGTCAACACGAGAGGATTTTGGTGGGTTTTATCCATGCCACCGACGGAGGGGGTGTGACACATTTAGTTTTGGGATTCGTTTCTTAGAAATGAAATATCTCGATAACGCTTTTTCAGAATTACGAACTGTTTTTCATATTTGAGATACTCGCGTCGAGATCTTCGAAACTACATCCTATGTTGATAGGTTTCGAGAAACATTTTTTTTCGAAATTTTGTACTCGTGTTTTATATACTTTATACTTCTAGTAGCAACGTGAGTGTATACTACACCGTGTACATCCAGTAGCAGTGTGTTTATACACCGTGTACTTTCAGTAGCAGCATGGATGTACACCCAGAAGCAACGCGTGGGTGTATATACAGTACTAGTGTCTGTGTATAGAAACCTGCGTGTACTTCCAGGTACAATGTGTGTATACTTTCAGCATAAACTTTTATATGCTTTTAGATACAACATGTGTCTCCAGCCTCCAGCCTCAGCACGACCTAACCCTCCAGCCGCCGCCCTCCAGGCGGCTCGGGGGAACGCCGCCGCCGCCGGTCCGAGCCCCTCCCTCGTCATCAGCGCCCGCCTCGTCGTCGCCCGAGACCCCGTCGGGCTAAGCCCGGGCGGAGTCCATGACGGCGGCGGCGGGGATTCTCCGATGCGGCGGCATCTGCAAGGCAGCGGCGGGGTCGATTCGCGGTGGCCGTTCCGAGGCGGAGACGGCGGTCTCGATGGGGTGCCGACCCCGAGCTCTAGGCGCGACGACGCCCTGGTCGCGGTGGCGGCCATGGCGGCCGGTGGTGGCGGGCGGGCGGCGATCCTTGCGCCGTCCTTACCTCCTCTCCCTTGGGTGCAAGTGGGGGCCTTCCCCTTCGGATCCCGGATTGGAGGTTGGTGGTGGCGTTTTGGTCGACGGGTTGGTGGCGGCGGACGTCTTCTTCGTCGGAGATGGGCTGCGTTCGGCGGACCTCCGGTTGCATCTCCGGGGGAAACCTCAGATCCCATCGGGGTCGAGCGATGGCGGCGTCCCGGCGTCGTTTTTCCTCTTGCGGGAATCGCTTTGGAGTCTTCACCGGATGGAGGGACCAGCGGCGACGGAGCCGAGGTCGTGGCAGCCTCGACTCTCCAGGTCATCGGACCTATGGATCGGGATCTGCAACGGCTTGCGGCGGGGAGGAGGTCGCTGTCGGCAGCTGATGCTGCGTGGCAGCGTGGTTGCTTGCAGCTGGTCTAGAGGCGGCGCGCTGGCCGCAATTTACTCGCTGCGGTGTCGTCGACAACGCAGGAGTTTGGAGATGGGGCGGCGGCCCGGCTTCTTCGACGGTGGTGGTCTTCGTGGTCATGTGGATGATGCGATGGCTGATCTTTGAGATGGTGATGGTCTCTGGCTTCGTAAGTCACAGTCGATGGCGGTATGGGACGTTCTCTTCTGTGGTTGCAGAGTTCTGAGGCTGGCGGCGGTATGGGACGCCCCCTCAATTTCGAGACAGGGTTCTATTCGCCACAGTAGGTGCTACGCACGACGACTTCAGAGGAGCTGTCAAGTCATGCCTGGCCGGCGGTGGCAATATGCCTGATCCTGGCAGGTGCTACGCACGACTTTTCTCCGCGGTGTCAAGTCATGCCTGCTGTTGTTGATAGAAGGTGGTGTGACAACGGCTAGAGGCTGAGCGGTATGGGACGTCATCGGCCTCCAGTTTCTCCTCCAGTGGTATCTGGCTATTCGTTGGCCGGAGAGGTGGTGATGGTAGAAGATTTGGTATCGAGTTTACACACTTCGGTGGAAACATCTCGGGCGAAGTTGACACGCGCTTGCGTCGTTACCTTGCTGAAGGTGATGGTTCGAAGTTTGACTTTAGGGATGAAAATCCCGAGTTCGGTCTTTGATCGAACTCGCCATCATCGGCGCACTTGTGGCTTTTCCTTCTTGAAGGCTTCGTCTAGAAGTTGTGTATGTATCTTTGCTTTTATCTTTTGCCATTAGTTTAGAGATAGTCTGGGGGAGGTGTTGTTGCGAGGCATGCGGCCTCAGGTCTGTTTACTTTGTACTTCTTTGAGTCTTATATTAATGAAAAACCGGCTGTGTGCATCAATTTGATGCAGAGACCGGGACACTGTTCCCGTTTCAAAAAAAAAAAAAAAAAGATACAACATGTGTGTACTTTTTAGGCTAAACGTCGTAGGCGGTTTGATCGAGACGAAGTCGAGCGATAGAACGAGGCAACGGCGAGTGTAGCACGCTACGACCAAAGCGGACAACGACATATGTACCCCCATCAAGATCTTTATAAAATATTATCGAGGCGATACCGAGCCGTGAAAAAATTTCGAAGCCAAGCCAAGCCGTAGAACGTATAACTGTGTGCATCGCTAGAGTTTACGGTGGGAGAAAGAAAAAAACTCGGCTGATGGCTGCTCTCGTGCGTGACGTACAAAAAAAAAGTGCTCACGCGACTTCCAGGATGTACATCTTAGACAAATTTTTCGGCTGATGGCTGCTCGCGTGCGTGACCTACAGAAAAAAGAATTACTCACGCAACTTCCTTGATGTATGTGATCTTTTTTAGGGAGAAACGTACGTGCCTTGCTTGCTTCTAGGAACCCACAACGGCACGGGAAAGCTCGCTCGGAAACAAATGTACGTGGTTTGGTTTGCTGGAAGAAACCCACGACCGTGATTCCACGTGTCTCACGATCAGACCCTCGCTTGGTCTGCTGAAGGAAAACCTTTCCCTCGTGACACCCTCGTTCTTGTGTCCATGATTCGGCAGCGCTCGAGCAGGCGTTCAGTAACCAGAGAACGTCTCCCGCGTGGACCAAGGCCCGGATAGCCAGTGCTATTCGTATGGTTTCTAGGATGGATACACGATACCTATTATGCTGTGTGAAAAGTAGAGAGATAGAAGTGAAATGGATCACTTAGTTCTTGTGTCCATGATTGTCCCATCGGCAGTGCTCGAGCAGGCGTTCAGTAACCAGAGAACGTATGGACCAAGGCCCGGATAGCCAGTGCTATTCGTATGGTTTCTAGGATGGATACACGATACCAACTATGCTGGGCTTATTTGCTAGACTGGCGCCACAGCCCGGATAGCACTGGCCATAGCTCTCTCCCTGTTGTGGCACGTCCGGAATCCGAACTAAGCTCAACGTGTACTACGTGGAACAGTTCATAGCTGTGCTTGTTCAGTGTTCTTCTAAAATCTCATCTCGCACGTATAGCATTAATCCATTTGATCAACTGTTTCCTATTCATGTAGTATGAGCCCGGAAGTGCAGCATGGTTTCTTCTTGAAATGGTCTCGTATCTAGAACTAATCTATCCCCTGTAGAAACGAGACGGGGCTTGGCAGCCTCTCCTTATTATTATAAGGGCAAGAACACCTTGTTCAGCCAATTCATGTGAAAATATATCACATTCATCTCGTTTTCCACAGTACCAATGTTAAACTGATGAAGGCGTGTCAGAAACTGTCCATGGATCACTTGCAGATCAGTTGAGCCACTCAACAAACATGCTAATTGCATGCCTGAAGTCCCATTTTGTTTGTATAAGGCTTGCAAAGCATGACAGGGTCTGATATCAACTTACCAGTACATACGATGCTAAGGCTCAGCCTTGGAATATAGAGATCTCAAGTTGCATCTTTTGTAAGTAGTATGTATCACAGGGAACTCTGCTTTAATAGTCGGAAAGATATTCATATCCTGCCTCCACAGCCTGATATTTTATTTGCAGAAACTGCATCGTTGCACAATTTGTCTTCAGTTTGCGAAAATTTTGCACCATGGGCATATATCAGAAACATGACTCTTTTCAACCGGCATCTTCTGATTAGGCCGTTACAGATAAAATATGCCACCTACATTCCTGACAACCAAAAAATTTCTCTGGTTCTGTTATGTACTTCCAATTTCCATAGCTAGTCTAAGCGCCATGACAGAGGTTATACTGGTTATTTTATTTGCAGAAACTGCATCGTCGCACAATTTTTCTTCGGTTTGCTTAGATTTTGCACCATGGGCATATATCAGAAACATGACTCTTTTCAACCGGCATCTTGTGATTAGGCCGTTAAGGATTAAATATGCCACCTACATTCCTGACAACCAAAAAATTTCTCTGGTTGTTATGTACTTCCAATTTCCATGACAGAGGTTACGCTGGTTTTTCACTGGTAGAAAATAGGACTGTAGTCCCGATTCGCCAGGGCCTGTAGTCCCGACCCAGCAACCGGGACTAGCACTGCGCGACTAAAACCCCACTCTATAGTCGCGACAGACTGCGAACCGGGACTAAAGGCCCGTCCACGTGGGCGGGTGGCGGAGGACATTTAGTCCCGGTTGGCCACATGAACCGGGACTAGATTTATTTCGTAATTTTTTTAATTCATTTGGTTTCTAATTATTTTTCACTCCCTTTTTTTCACTCTTTTTTTTTTCAGAATTTGTATTATTTGCTTAGTGTCTAACTACAATTATCTCTAGTCAAATTATTTACTCATGGTCAAACTTCCCGCTCGGTCACCCAACCTCCCACTACTCTAGCACTAGCACGCTTAACTTCCGAGTTCCATCCCGTCCCGCATCCAAGTGTTTCGCACGCATGTATGTGATACTAGTATCATATCAATCCTATTAACATGAGACTCGATGCCACATTTCTTTTGTTTTCTGAATTTCAAATAAATCTTTTAATAAACAAAAGTAATGATGTAATTAATTATTTTGAATAAATAAATAAACTTTAAATTTTAATTTGTATTATTTCTAAAAATACAAATAATATATCAAAAAATTAAGAAAAATAGAACTAATTCATTTTAAAATCTTAATAATACAAATAATATATCAAAAAATGAAGAACAATAATACTAATTCATTTTAAAATCTTAATAATACAAATAATATATCAAAAAATGAAGAACAATAATACTAATTCATTTTAAAATCTTAATAATACAAATAATATATCAAAAAATGAAGAACAATAATACTAATTCATTTTAAAATCTTAATAATACAAATAATATATCAAAAAATGAAGAACAATAATACTAATTCATTTGAAAATCTTAATAATACAAATAATATATCAAAAAATGAAGAACAATAATACTAATTCATTTTAAAATCTTAATAATACAAATAATATATCAAAAAAATGAAGAACAATAATACTAATTCATTTTAAAATCTTAATAATACAAATAATATATCAAAAAATGAAGAACAATAATACTAATTTTTTGTTAACAGATATATAGAATCTGTAGTTTTTCTGTTTTGTTTTCTTGATGTGTTCTTGTTTTTGCTTGTTTTGAAACGTGTATTTGACAAAAGACAAGTGATAACAAAAGACAAGTGATAACAAAAGATATCCATTACATAAGTCTCACAATACGGAACATTTACATAACAAAAGATATCCATTACATATATATACTAAGATAACCCATTACATGCATATATACATCTATGGCTCCGTCGAGTAGATGCGGAACAACTCGTAGGAGACAAATGCATCTATGGCTGCATACTTGACGTTCGTCAAGTCCAGTGGGGTCTTCTCCCAATAACGGTGATTCTTCGAGGGGAAATCGGACTTCATCCTTTCGTAGCCCTCATGGATCAAGGCAGTTGCCATGACAGCCATCCCGGTCTTTGGCCCCTTCAACTGGATAAGATTCTGAAGATCAATGTAGTGATCTTCAGGTATCCTAATACCCAACCGCATCAACTTCGGACGGTCTTGCGTGATGTCAACGCTGCAAAAGTCAAACCCCCTGTTGACAAGAAAATCAACAAGGGCCGGACAATACTTTGAACTACTGCAACAACAAAAAATTTATACGTGTTAGATATGTTGCAACACATGTATGATCACATGCAACAAAAAAATCGAAGATGCAATACGTGTGCGTTATACCTTGACCATTGGAAGATCAACACGGACTCCTTGAATGCAATCTGGATGACGGCAACATCCCTCTGATTCGCCGTATACTCCAGATCAAGCCCGAAGAACCGGTGTTCATCGGGAGAGGCGTCATAGAGATCGGTCAAATAAACAAGAGCACCGGGCAGCCGCTCACAACTGTTGGTGTAGCACACGTCGAGAATCTTGCCGCATGGTGTGGGACCATTGTATTCTTCCCAAACTTCAGCCATGGTGTGTGCTTGGTGAAGATCGATCGAGAGATGAGGAGGAAGACAGAGTACAGAGAAGAGAGGAAGAGAAACAGAGACTCCAAGACGCGCGCTGTGGAATGGCGTCCTTCTGCCTCGCTCGCGAAATAAAATCCGCCGCGCGGGAGGCGAGAAGTTTGATCTTTAGTCCCGGGCGGCCAGGTCAACCGGAATTAATGCCCTCCACGCGCCTCAACGCGCTTCCCAACCCGCGACGTATGACCTTCTGTCCCGGGTCTCCTCCCGACCCGGGACTAAAGACTCATTAGTCACGGGGCGCGACGTTTGGGGACTGATGGGGGCGTATGGAAGGCCTTTTTTCTACTAGTGTTTGCACACCGCAGTGTGTCCGTCGACATGGTTGATAATTGTCCCACCACCAGTACCACCGAATTTCCATATTCATCAGACAATTTTATTTCTACTCCATGGTTCCAAACTCCTAGGAATACTGCAATATCATGGAAAGTCCAGTTAAAACATTGTGATCTCCAATAGGTAGCTTTTTGCAAGTAATGGAAGTTCCCTCAGCCTCTTCACCTATAGTATGCACAAAGACAATTTTAAGATCAATGAAAACTTAGTGTCCCTCGGATGATGTGCCCTCATTGCTAGTCGGGAGTGTGTGTTTTTTGTCGGCTTTCTTAATTAACCATGCCTTGTATGGTTTTAGGGTCCGGCTTCCGTTATCAACTAGATCAACTCTCTTTCTTCTTAAATGCGGGAGCTCCTGCCCCATCTGATGCAAAAAAAAAACTTTCGTGTCAGAAAAAAGCATTAACGTGGACAGTCCTCGTCAAAAAAAAACTTGCATGTCAGAAAAAAAGCATTAACATGGGCAATGCGTAGTGAAATTGGAAACGTTGTGCTTCGTTGCATCAAATCACTTCCAAAACAAATCTTTCAAAGGTGTAAAGCCAATCCGTCGTCAAATAACACGCTGAGAAACACCACTACATTATAATTTTACAAAGATGAACTAAGGATCTGTGCATTTGGCAATAAATCACCAAACTATCTCTCTCTTTTTATAATGACTGCAACGATGAACTTGATAAAATAGATTGGCCGTCTATGACCAACCGTACGCATGTGATGGGCGGTAGTTGGATGCAAGGGACCTTAAAGGTCTGTGTAAAACTCTTTCATATGAAAAACATATTCTAGATCCATTTCTTCAGTGTTCTTCTAATACCTCATGAATTTTATTTGGATAGATACTCCTTTCAGTTGCATACTCTTTGAGTCGGGACATAGTCCCTTAAACTCTTAAACAAGCTTCACGGTAAGGGCAACTACACCTTATATAATGGCGGTGATGGTCTTTCACGCCATTCATCCTTAAGGAATGCTCATCTCATGTTGTGCATGGCAACAATGTTAAATCGATGAAGCTAGCTGCACTTTATGAACATGCCAAGTTTCAGTTGAGCTAATTATCATAAGGCTTGCATGTTAGAACTTAGAAGATATTCTAAGGTCTAAAAGTGCGAAGTTTATTTGGTTAGTTCCCTAAAAAAATCGATTAATAGTCAAAGGTCTAGGCTGGTATTGGCCGTCAGCAGTGTATAATGTACGCCTAGTGTACACCATTTGGAGCCCGCCAACCCTAGTGTTCTCACTCTCCTCCTTGCAAGGGCTCGTATCTGCATTTCTGCTTCCCACACTAGGGAAGACCTGATAAAAGCTCTTGATGTGAGTTATTTCTTCACATGCATAAGAACTTCCCGTGATTCACATAAATATAAATAATATATAGAGTCCAATTCTCATTGCCGTTGTTTTTGAAATATACTTTCAGGTTATCGGCAGAGTTGGTGATCTCGTGGGTATAAAATACTTCCCCATGGAGCCACCAAAGATTGCCGAAGCCGATCATGATAAGCTGGAGTGAAGATGAAACTTGAGTGAATAGAGAATGAATCAAATTGTTTCAACCTAGTGGTGAAGTTGCCAACAGGTCATTATGGAAACAATGTTGGGTTAATCTTGTTGGCCAGCATTTAGTCATGCATAAATTAGGCGTGTCATGCGTTAAATAATTTGTATATGTCTCTGAGATTTGCATGTAGTTGGTCGGTGTAGTTTTGGGGTTTACTAGGACGAATAGGGCCAGCTCAGACCCGGGACGACACAACCCCAGGTCGGTCCCACTTGTCAGAGCTTATCCCCATAATGGTAATTCCCTAAAAAAAAGTCTCGTAACAGTCAACGTTTGACCTGACAGGAATGGCGTTTTGATACATTTGTGATGCTAGGTGGATTGAAGTGGGGCACAAAAGTAGTAAGGTATTTGCTTAATCCTTGTTATCGAATTTAAGAGCCCACATAACATGATTCATACACCTACATATATAATTACTTGGTATTCAACGAATGTGCGGCCTTCAAAGTGATGGGTCAAGATATCAACGAGGAGTGAGGACAACTCGAGTATAATGGGTAGCCATAAATCTTAAAGCATTCATCCGACTTATTGGTATTAATTGTTGAACTAGCCATGTCATTGCATATAGAGAATGGATGCATGGCAATAGTGGTAAACAAATCCGTCATGGGGATGTTTAACTATACAAGGATGACTCGCCTACCGACTACTCAATAGACAAAATATGTATCACATTTCCATTATATTCACTTTGCACATTCACGCGAACCATGAACTGAGTATTCCCGGTGCTACTTCATACATAAGCAGTAAAACCTTACACTTCACCGTAATTTACTTCATGTCTTTTATATTCAATATTAAGTCATCCTTTATTTTATTAAATTCTAACACCACTTTCATGCGTTTAAAATATTCAAACTTGTAAGTCAATTCACACGATTACGACACCTTGTCGTACAGATATTGCCATACACAATCTTCGACATTTTTTGGTAAGGATTTTTGGTTTCTATTCTGCTCTCCCGGTCTTTGTATCACACATGCTGTGGACATACAAGGTTTCAATTTCATTGAATCTAACATACATGTTCTGATATAAAGTAGAAATATGAGAATATTTGATCTGGTGCAAGGTTACCTGTTGATTGGAGGCAAGACGACGATGGCTAGAACCGCAGGTGCCACAACTCTTGTTGTCGTGGGGCGACAAATGATGTTTCGAATCTGCATGGTGTTAGTTTCTAGTGGTGCTTGTTTGTTGATACGATAAGAGCCGGTTAACTTTGAGCCAACGGGCTTTTTATTGAGGTTATTTGAGCGTGTATTTAATGTTGATTGCCTACGATTGGGCATGTATTAATTGCTGGATCGCCCATGTAATTTTTCTGGTAATATCGTTGACTTGATCTTCATTTAATTAATTGTCTCCGCTTATTACGTATGATTTCCGGGATTTAATTTTATAATTAATTTTGTGGCTTCCGTGGGCGGCGAACGTTTAACGAGAGGCTTGACGACAAGACACGAGAGACTTGACTACAGGGTGCATGTGGAGACGGTTGAAGGAACCAAACTCTTCCTTTAGATAGGAGAGATTTTTGAGTTGAAAGCTTGCAATCTGATGTTTGTTTATGAGTCGAAAAAGGCTATGCGCCCCGCTTTATAAATAAAGCAACCGATACCAAGTCCATACAACATCCGGAAACATAAAAGCGAGAGCGAGAAAAGGAATAAGGGTACACAACATCTCGCTGGGGCAACAGCACAGGTAAGCCCAAAGAGAAAAACGTCCAACAAAGGGAGGGAAAGAGGGAATAGAGCAAGATAGGTGGGAACGAGCCCCGCCTCCGACCATCGGGCTCAGCTCGTATGCGAGGATTCGATCCGCCGTGCAGAAGCCACCATGCGGTCGATCATAAGATCCAGCTGAACCCTGTCCCGCTGCCTACATAGCGGGTGCCACTGCTGCAAAAAAGCGAGACATTTGAACATAGAGTTAGTTGCCCGCCGAAGAAAGATCCGCTCAATCACCATCTTATTCCTAATTGTCCAAAGCGTCCACGTCAACCCCGCGAAAATGACCCAGAAGAGGCGACGCCCCCTCCCGGTCCTCCTCGCCTGGGTTTCCAGAAATTCGCCCAAGTCCGACGCCCGCCATTCGGGCCCCAGACCTTCATGGACAAAGTTCCATAGGAAACGGGCGGCGGGACAGGTGAACAAAATATGGGTCTCCGTCTCCGGAACCCCACATAGTGGACACTTACCGTCGCCCGGACCAAGGCGCTTCCGCACTTCCACCCGCGACGGAAGGCGGTCACGCAGCAGCTGCCACACAAAGATTTTGATCTTCAAGGGTATGGGGGCTTTCCAAAGTTTGGACGTCCATGCCTGTCCCTGGCCTGGGAAAAGGCTATGGTACGCCGATTTAACTGAGAAAGTCCCAGAAGGCGTAAGACGCCATGTAACTGTATCCGGCGCTCCTTCTAAGGAGCCCGATAACGCTTCTCTAAGCCTTTGCCACGCTATCGCTTCCGCCGCTCCAAATGTCCTTCGGAACGAGATGTTCCAAATTCCATTGGAGGCGGCGTCCGCCACAGATAGTCTAGGTTCAGAGCAAATATCAAAGAGTTGCGGATAGACAAGTTGAAGCGGTCTATCCCCAAGCCACAGATCTAACCAAAACATAGTAGACTTGCCATCTTCCAGAACGAAGCGGACCCCCTTCCGGATGTCATACTTGATGGATTGGATGGCTCGCCAAAATTAGGAGCCCTCCCGGCGATCACAAGATAATAGAGGGCAACCTCGAAGATATTTAGCCTTGATCAATCGAAGCCATAGCCCTCCATCATCCTGTAGGATACGCCAAACCCATCGAAGCATTAACGCAACATTCATCTTCCGGGAGGCCAGGATCCCTATGCCCCCAAAATCTTTGGGGGCGCAAAGATGAGCCCATTTGACCATGTGATATTTATGTTGGCCATTGGATGCCGACCAGAAGAAACGCGAGAGCTCCTTGTCCATAGCTTTATGGGCCCCTTCAGGAAGCAAGTAGAGGCCCATCATATACATCGGCAAGCTAGATAGGCATGAGTCAATAAGCACGGATTTACTCCCCTTAGAGGTGAACCTTCCGCACCATGGCTCGGCCTTCTTCCTAACCCGCCCCAGAAGTGGCTCCAGGTCCCGCATCAGTATTCTAGAGATACCCAACGGGACCCCCAGATATTCAACTGGGAATGTGGACAACTTACAGTTGAAGTTATCCGCAATCCGTTGTTGCTCTTCTGGGGGGAATCCCAGAACCACCACCTCACTTTTGTCGAAGTTAATTTTCATGCCTGGCATCGCTTCAAAGCACAAGAGGAGAAACTTGAGATTGCGGATATCCCCCTCCGACCCCTCTATCATAATCCTCGTGTCATCCGCATATTGGAGGTGGGTCACCCCACCTTCAGGGATCAGGTGGCCGACCACACCCGAGATGTGGCCGGCCTCCTTCGCCAAATCTAGCATAGACGCTAGAGATTCAACAGCCAAGTTGAATAATATGGGGGATAAAGGATCCCCCTGTCTAACTCCGCACGACAACCTAAAATAGGATCCAATCTCCCCATTTATATTGATCGCCATATTGCCACTCATTACGATCTGCATAATCCAGCAGATTACACGGTTATCAAACCCCCGACGTTAGAGGACTTGGCGTAAGAACGCCCAATCCAAGCGATCATAAGCTTTCTGGAAATCCAGCTTTAGGAACACACCCTTAAGGTGTCGGACCTTTACCTCATGAGCTATCTCATGAAGCGCCAGAATCCCATCGTGGATAAATCGCCCCTTGGTAAAGGCGAACTGTTGGGGGTGTGTCAGTCGTTGTATAACCGGTGCTAATCGAATCGCGCATACTTTAGCGAAGATGCGTTGTATGACATTAATCACCGTGATCGGTCGGAAATGGCGAATATCTGAGGCTCCCGTCACTTTGGGGATCAAAGTAATCACCCCAAAGTTTAGGCGGGACATAACCAATGTCCCAATGTAGAATTCCTGAAACATTGCCATGACCACTGGTTGGAGAGAGCCCCAAAACTTTTGGAAGAAGGAGATCGGGAGGCCATCCGGTCCCGGGGCCGAACTGGCCTTCATATCCATAATGGCCCGACTAACTTCTTCTGGCAGAAATGGGAGAGTGAGGGCAGTATTCTCCTCCTCCGAGACTAGGGCGTCCGCACTCCAGAGCGTACAGGAGAGCGCCACCCCGAGCGGGGGCCCGCCGTAAAGAGCTCCTTGTAAAAGGAGTAAATGAGGGCGGACAAAGCCGGTGGCTCCTCCACCAGGCGTCCTTCCTCCCATAAACACGGGATAGAGCATTTCCGGCGCCTCCCATTCACAATGGCATGGAAGTACGCCGTATTGGCGTCCCCCAACAGCAGCCACTTCTGACGGCTCCTCTGGCGCCAAAAAGTCTCCTCCCCCTTATAAATGGCCATCAAGGAGGCCTCCAAAGAGTATCTCTGCAGCCACTCATCGGTAGACAAGCCCACTGAGTCCGACTTAGAGTCCAAAGCCTAGATTTGCACGAGGAGTTCAGCTTTGTGTCTACGAATGTCGGCCCCCACATTCGCCCCCCAGCCTCGCATAAATTGGCGGATCATCTTAGGACAATGATGCCAAATGTCCACCGCATTATACGCCCGAGGGGGTGACCCTGCCGCCGCAACCCATTTGAGGCCTACCGCCTCCATGAATCCCGACTGATCTAGCCAGAATTCTTCAAAGTGGAACCGATTGGGCCTCGGGGCTACCCCCCCTCCTGAAGACAACAAGAGGGGGGTGTGATCTGAACCTACGCGGGTAAGAGCCCGCAGAGAGCACAATGGGAAAGCAATTTCCCACTCCACTGACACTAGGACCCGATCCAGGGCGCTCCGGATGGGATCGACCTGGTTGTTAGTCCATGTGAAACGTGCGCCAACCCGCTCTATCTCGTGTAACGCCATGTCCGCAATGAAGGCATTAAAAAACCTCATCCTAGGCAAGTCCACATGATCCGAGCTCTTGTCTTCGGTGGAGCGAATTAAATTAAAGTCTCCGGCAATAACGACCAGAATGGGACACCGCTCCACCTTAGACGTAAGCTCGGCCAGGAATTCAGCAGATCTACTATGATCCGCGGGGCCATACACGATAACCACCTCCCAACGGAGGTTAGATCGTCTATGGGTAAGCGATATGCTCACAAAGAATTCCCCGCGGTCCATATCGTCAACCTGAAAGGTATCCTCCTTAGCGCCAAGGAGGATGCCCCCTGAATGACCCGAAGCGGGGAGCCAGTGCCAGACGAACTTGTGGCGGCTAAGTTTCTGTAGCTCTGCTATGGAGAAGTCTCTCCTTATCGTTTCTTGTAACCCTACAATATCCACATTTTCCTTCCGCATATAATCGGTGAGCTGAAGCTGGCGGCCGTCCGCCCAAACCCCCGCATGTTCCAAATAAAAGTGGAGACACTCATTGGGAAACATTATTGGGGGTGGTCCCCATAATGGGGACCGAGGGGGCCCTCCCATCAGTCGAGGGCCTAGACGTCGCCTTCGCAGGCCGCCCCCGCTTCCTCCCCGGCTGTAGGGGGAGCACAGTGGGGGTAGCCTCCACTAGGGATCCAGGGGAACCGTCAATGCCGGACCCCGGTGTTACCCGTGATGGTCCAGCCGATGTCGAGGGAGCCGGCCGCTCGCGCTCCACCTGAGCCCGAGCAGCCACAAGAGAACCCTCGTAAATCTCCTTGGCCCTAATAGCCTCAATCTGTTCCACTCTAGGGCCACATTCCCCGCGAAAAATCACTCCACAATCCGCTGCCACCTGTTCGAGAAGTTCCGCAGGTACCGAATCGAGAATCGAGAACCGAGAACCAGAGGGAGGAGAGGATACAGTAATGGAGGGGGAGGGATGACACGTACCAGCCTCAAGGCACCGGGTCGCCTGACGGCGCGACGCTAACTCCCCCACCGTCGGCTCGACCACCTCTACCCCCGTCCTGGCTCGAGCCAGGCGGGCGCTACGACGAGTCGTGACCCCGGGCACGGGAGTGGCGGCGACGACCGCACCCAGGGCACGGGTGTCTGGAGCCGGAGTAGCAGGAAGCCGAGCCAGGGACCCCTGAGGTGGAGTAGGAGGGGTCCCATGAGAGCGGGCGTAGAAGACCACTCCAGGGGAGCGAGGCGAGTCCGGAGCACCCACCTCCATGCTCACCCCTCCCGAGTCCGGGCCTCAGACTCGGACACGGGAGAAGCCAAGCCGTGGAGGGTGTCTGCCAGAAGGCTCGCAAGATTAATGGAGCCGAGGCCCTCATAGAGGTTTGACCCGTACTGTGAGAGCGAGGACCCCATAGGAACCTGCGAGACCTGGCGAGAGACATCCACCAGAGCCATCTTGGCCGGCGCACTCAGAGAGGGAATGGCCGGAACTGGGGCGAACGTCAGAGGGGAGAGAACCTGAGTCACAACAGTAGTCTGGGCCCCCGTCTCAGCCGACGGGGCGGCCAGGGCCTCCACCACTGGCGTCGAGACCACCTCCCTGGATCCCGGGTCGGAGTCGTCACCTGAGGAGTCCTCCTCCTCCTCCGAGGAGCTGTCGTGGTGGGATGACGGAGAGCGACGAGGTAGTGTGGAAGAAGTCCGAGACGGGCCCCCCTCCGCCTCCACCTCCACAGATAAAGGCTTGTCCACCCCGTCGAAGTAGAACGGAGGTAGAGTGCCCTCAACCTTGGAGATGTCCGGGACCAACACGCGCAGACGAACAGGCCCACGCCCTCGGAGCGAGGTCTCGTCCACCTCCACCAGGCGGCCCACCGCCTGCGAGATCAGCTCCACGAAGGGAAGGGTCTTCGCCTCCAAGGGGATCCTGTGAATCTGGATCCAGACAGGGGCAAGAACAGCACGCGAACCCGGGTCGATGGAGGTGCGCTCGATAGACACCTTGATGTTGCACCCTGGTAGAGTGGTCGCGTCCACCCACGCCAGAGCCTTGAGGAGGCTCAACGACGGGAACTCCACCGCAAACTCCGAGGGTGATAGCTCCGTCACCACCCATGGCGCCTCCGGGTCCAGCAAGAGGAATGCCGCGCGGATGGACTCCGCAGAGATCAGCACCGACGGCGTCCGTGCGGGGTCCGGGAGAACCGTCACGACCGCCATGAAAGCTGGATTTCATTTAGTCGAAACCCCCAGTTTCTCGGTTCTTTAAGTTTGAAAAGTTCATGTTTTATTTTCTTAATATTTTCAGAAAAAAAGTAGTTGATAGTTCAATGAACATTTATAAGTTCATCGAAAACATAAAAATTCTTGCAAAAAAAAAAAATATTGTGTATAGTTTTTCCAATGGTTCGCGTGTATATTTTCCAAAAGCTGAGAACACAACTACTGGAATCCCAGCGAGTCACCTCGCAATATAAGTATGATGAAACAAAAGCAATCTTCTTGGAAGAAAAATAGTCTGCTAAAATTTGATACAAGAACGTTCACTGGTAGAAAATAGGGCTGTAGTCCCGGTTCGCCAGGGCCTGTAGTCCCGACCCAGCAACCGGGACTAGCAATGCGCGACTAAAGACCCCCCCTATAGTCCCGCCATTTACGTACCGGGACTAAAGGCCCGTCCACGTGGGCGCCAGGGATCCGTCGCGGCGGAGGACCTTTAGTCCCGGTTCTTGTGGCCAACCGGGACTGAAAACCTGCGCAGGTTTAGGGTTTTAGGCCCCCTAAACCTGGTTCCTTTTTAATTTGTTTTGTTTTATTTCTTTTATATTTTATTTTGTGTTTTATTTTAATTTTGATGAAGTTTCAGTACACATATATATATATATTTTACGATACTATATACATGCATATATATATATGAAATTTCAAACAAGGAGAATTCAATAGGAATATATAATATATATTCAATATCGGGTGACCATATATACAACCTCGAACAAGTTTCCATATTACACAATTAAGATGGATGACCATACACAAGTTCGAACAATTAAGATAGCTTATGCGTATAATAGTCATCGTCGGTGGACGCATGGTACTCTCCTTCCTTATCGATGACATGCCTAAGGAAAAATCCTGCTATTTTGTAACATCCCAAGTATGAAAATCTCCCCCTAGATGTTTGTTTCTTGTTTATTTTTGTTTTGCATCATGTCATCATATTCATTTGATTTTTGTTTGCATTGTTTTGCATTTGATCTCATTGTTTCCATATGTTTTCTATTTTGAATTCCAAACAAAACATTAAAATTATTTGTCATACTTGTTATGTTACAAGGTGTCAAATAAAAACTATCAAACAAAAAATAATTTGTTCTACAAAAATTGGAATCAAAAACTTAAATTGGCTTAACTTTCAATTATTTCTTTTGATACCAAATTGCTCAACTCATTTAATTTCCAAAACAATAACATCGATTAAATTTATTTTGGAAAACAATGTTTGTTTTAAGGTGTTGTTACAAAAACAAAACAATACAAAATTATGCCAAAATTGTCTAACCCTAAAACCATTTGTTTCTCTCCCTTTTGCCAAATCTGCAAAAAAAAAAAAAAGGAAGAAAAAGTTTAAAAGAGAGATGAGGGGGGCAAAGGGGCATTCAGCCCAAGTGCTCCTGGCCTGGTACCCCCCTCTTGTCGTCTTCTACCTCACGTACGGACGCCATCTCCATCGACCACGTTTACAGTACAGAGAAGAACGGTGTTCGAGCTCCCCTCCCCATCGATATAACCTGTCCCCGGGCACCTCCTCCTCGGTGCCCTAACCCTCCACCTTTCTCCTCCCGCCGCCACTCTCCCTTCTTCTCACCCTGCTTCTCCCTTCTCTGTATCCCCACCGAGGTCCTCACCATCACCGCCCTCTCCGGCTCGCCACCGGCGCCACGGTGCCCGCCCGGCCGCGCTTGGACCGGGAACGGAAAAGGCGCGGCGTCCTCTACATCGCCGTGCCCTCCATCTCCCTCGAGAACCGCCGGAGCTCCGCCGCCATCGCCGGGTTCCGCCACCGTCGCCCCACCGCTGCGACCGTCCCTCTGTCGACAGCAAGGTGAGCACGACCACCGCCCTCGCCTCCTTTCCCCTCTCCGCCTCGCACGAGCACCGCACACCGGCCACCGCACGGCCGCATCCGCCCCGCCTGAGCGCCGCACGCACAAGCGCGGCGGACCACCGCAGCGATCGCCGGCGGGCATCGCTCGGCCGCCCTCTGTCCGCCTCGCTGCAAACTGAAACTGAAAGGAAAATTCAGTTAGAAGCTTACCTGACGGGAAACACATGATACCTTCCTCCGCTGCGCTCACCTAACAAGAACCGCTCCTTACCGCACTGACAACGCACGCTGTGCGCTAGCCCGGGATCGCAGGATCCATTCCTGCGGGAGGAAATATTTGCCTCCCCTTTTTTCCTTCTGCGCGCACCCTCGCGGGACCCGCTTGTCAGTGAGCCTTGAGGCCACATCACCTCCTAGCCAGCCACCTAAGCGCCACAGTGGCGATGGCCCCACTGTCAGTGCCTGGGGCTGGCCACTGCGCGGTGCACCTAGCTATTTTTCGGCCCTTTTCTTTAATTTAAGTCCAGTTTTTATTTCAGATTAACCCCTAAACTCAAAAATCACATAACTTTTATTTCACAAACCCAAATAATAAAAATAAAATATGTACACTGCACCAAATTTAATTATCTACCTAATTATTACATTTGTTTTCTGTTTTGAATTTTCAAAATGCAATTCAAATTTCAATTCAAATAATTCAATTGCAATTTGATAAAATCCATAACTAATTCATACTTAATCCAAATAATGAAAATAAAATATGTTTTCCATGCTATTTCACATAATCTTTTCAAATATAAATTTTGTTTCATGTTTTGAATCATTTAAATTGCCTAAATAATTTAAACCTTGTTTAAATCATTTAAAATTGATAAAATCATAACTTGCTCAAATTAAATTATTTTTGAACATGCAAAATATGTTTTCAACCTAGAAAAGTATAAAATTTTCAAATATGAATTTGAATTTATGTTTTGAACAAATAAAATTCAATTAAAATTCATGCTTGTTTTAAATTCATTTAAAACTTGTTTAATATTGTTTCCATCATAATAAATTCATCCTAATTCCTTTTTCAATAATTGAAACATGTAATCCAACTAAAAATTGGTGTTCTTTTCAAATATAAACTTTGTTATCTGTTTTGAACAATTTAACTTGATGAAAACAACAAATGCTTGTGTAACACCTTTAAGGAACCAAAATTCCATAACTTAATAAATAAAATTCCAAATTTGTTAAACCTTATTTCAACTTGTTTCTATTGTTGTTATTTTTCTGTTTTCATCATCCATGCATCATGCTAATCCACTTTCACCTGTTGATTAGTTGTAAAACAATTATTTCAACCTAAATGCATGGGCTTTTCATATGCAACTCAACTTGCATATGGGTCCATTTAAATTGTGTTACCATGTCAACTAGTTTATTCTGATGCATCAATTAAATTGTCATGCATCATCCCATGATTGTGCACTATGCCATGTTATTGATTGTTGTCTCCTTGCGTTGTTGTTTGCTTCTTCTCGGATAGACGACGACGTTGAGACCGACGATCTTTACGACACCCCTTCTGAGGATTTTTTAGCTCAGTACCAGGCTACTGAGTTTGCAGGCAAGTATTCACTCACATGAACCATCATGTTCCTTTTAACATTGGATACCGATACTCTCCGTTGTCTATTCTGCTAGCCCTATGTATCGTTGCTTGTACTCCGAACCTATCACATGAATCCATTAACCCTGATATTGCCTCACCTCCACTCCGATAACCCCGTTGTTTGAGCCCGTGTCTTACTAGCATGCTTAGGGTTGTTTTTGCTCGAGTCTGTTACCCGTTACTTTCTGTTATCATATTTTATTATGTTCTATGGGCTCGATGTATAAACAATCAACCTATTTAATTTTGTGGGTAATAATAATTTGATGTTAAGGCACCGGCAGGAGGCCCGGCGTGGTTTTGAGGCCTGCTAGTGTCGACCATAATTAGGAAAAGGGTCTTGTCTACTGATCCATGATGAGCGTGCTCACCGCATCCGGGTGGTAGTATGGAACCCCCCTCGACTTTGACCTGATCCGCAGTTTGTCCGAAGAGGCACACTTAGTTCGGGTGTTCCATTTGCGCACAAGCATGAATGGGTCGCTCCCATGGTTACTGTTGGTGATGATTATGATGATGATGCATATAGGGCGAGGCCTGTGGTGCCGGGGGGTGTGGTTTTCACCCTTGCGCTTAGGTTAGGTCGGACTGGGCGGGACCTTGTAGCTCCGTGGCTCCTAGGACATGCTGTAGAGATGGTTCGAGTCGTGTCAAGCCAACCTGAGTTTTAGTTGGTGGCTTGAGTGTGTACGGGTACTGGAGCACACCCTGCAGGGATGAATCTTCTCGAGAAGCCGTGTTGTCCGCGGTTATGTGACGGCTTGGTGAAAGTACTGGCTAACAAGTACTCAGACAACTTACACCTAACTAATGATAACTTGACTAGTAATAGGTCTATTGACACAATAACCTGAACCATCATTAATCCAACTGTGTGAGTTATCCTCGGATTGCTTCTTTGGATAAGGGGCGAGATCCAGGATGGGTTTGTTTGGTGGTTAGTTATAGTTGGTTACGATACGCTATCTTATCTTCTTTCTGTTAGCCGGAAGTGGTAGTAACTCTGTAGTTGGTTAGAGCAGCCAGTTGCAGCATCTTTTATATCCCCTTTCTTCCGTTGAACCCAAAGCATCTGTGCTTAGTGTTGACGGGTTACACTTTGGTGAACTGTGAGTCTTGCTTGCCAGTACGTTTATGTACTGACCCCTTTGGGACTGTGGTTTCCGCAGACGACGATTCCGAGGATCCCCTTGGTGGCTACTACGTGGAGTACGACGAGGCTGCTGACGAGTAGATAGCGGACCTGGGCAGGATCCGAGACTTCGTGGATGGGCTCCGTCTTTTCGTTTCCGGCTTCTTAAGCCTATTTGAATTTTGTCTGTACTCAGACCTGTTGAATGCTTCCGCTGTGATGTAATGATGTATTGTTGGGACATGTGTCCTCTGAATGATTGTATTTGCTATCTCTGCTCTAATGAGAGCCATTTGCAACTTTTTTTCCATCTTTTGTGTCTTAGAGATATGTTGTGCTATCATTCTGTTAAACGCCGTTGACGTACCATGTGTGTATGCTATGAAGTACGTCAATGGTATTATCCTGATTTCTATGGGATGGTTTACGTATACGATGAACAGATAGGGGTTGGTTGTCACACATACGTGTGTTGGCCTACTCGTAAGAGATGCGGGTGCCGGTAAGCCCCGTAATCCAATCCACTACTGTTCAACGGAACTGCGAGTATCCTCTAGAAGTCCGGGTGCGACAAATGGTATCAGAGCCTGTCTGCCTGTAGGATCCCTTTTACTGGTCGCAGTTGAGTCTAGAAACTATTTTGTAGCTATATAGGAAAAATGAAACGTGAGAGTAGGAATTCTGCCATTTTATTTCTTTCCCCACCCACCCTCCCTTTTCTGGTAAGGAAGAGCAACGTTGTTTTTCTCTTCTCATCTAAACTTTCAAGTTAGGATTTCACGTATCCTGGTTTCTCTAGGATGGTTATATCTACTAGACCATAGGAATGGAGGTGGTTGTGACATGATTTATCATGTTGCCTACTCACGAGTGAGAACGGTGGCAAATAAGCCCCGGAAGCAGATCCTCTATTCCTTAAGCAGTAGATATTGATCCTTTAGAAGCCCGGATGGGTTTTCCCATAGTACCTCAGGTGATTGTGGTCTCCTGTTTCCCAGTTGTTGCTTCGATATCGTCCTTCACAAATCTTTCCCTTCCGTTGTAACAACTTATCTGTTGATCCGTTGTTAACCTCCATCCTTGTTCTATGCTGTCGACTTACCGTCTGAAGTAATCCTTTTAAGCACTTATATTGGATTTTGTTATCCGTTTAGTGTGTTAATCTTGGTATCCTCTTCAGGATGGAAAGTGGTGACGAAGAACCCACACTGCCACCTGAGATGGGGAAAGTGCTGTCTCAGATGACACAAGTTATAAAGCAGATGCAACAGAACCAAGACCTTGGGAGTAATGGCAACACCCGGGTGTCTATTCGGGAGTTCCTTGAGCTCAATCCGCGCACGTTTTATAACTACTCCGAGCCATTGGATGCTGATGACTGGCTCCATGAAATGAACCGTACTCTTGTGGTAGCTCATGTGGCTGACGAGGACCGTGTTCCTTACCTGACCTACCTTCTCCGTGGACAATCCATGTCTTGGTGGGAGAATTTCCATGAAATGAGAGGTCCTAGTGTGGCAATCACATGGGAGGATTTCAAGCAAGCCATCGTGCGCCATCACATTCCCGATGGGCTCATGGAGAAAATGCGTGAGGAATTCTATTCTTTCACACAAGGCAGTTTGGACGTTCTTGATTACCAAAGAGAGTTCAATCGTCTGGCTCGCTACGCCGGAGATGAAATATCCACGGAAGCGAGAAAGATGGCAAAGTTCCGCAGGGGTCTCAACCCGGAACTCAAGTATGCTCTCACCAACGTCAAGGCCAAGAATTTTGAGGACCTCATCAACATCGCACTAAATGAAGAGCATGGGCGCAAGTTGGTTGAGGAATCTCGTAAGCACTCTCGCGAACAGGCTAATCTCTCAAAAGCTATCATGCCTCCACAAAAACGAAGAGTTTGGGTTCCATATACCACTCCAACACCGCCCATCTGCTTGCCAAGCCCGGCAGGATTTCTTGCCCGCCCTCCCACCCCAGTGGTATCTTCAGGAGGTGCTCCATCTCAGCCAGGTCCAACAACTCCTCGTTCTGTTGTTACATGCTACAAGTGTGGACAGCCGGGCCACTATTCTGATAAGTGTCCGCAAAGGCACCTCTTTCCACCTCCACCTCGCCACAGGTCGACCCCGACAAGAATACGTGGTCCTCCGTTGGGTTGCTACAACAGCAACGACCTTGGCGTGAGAACCGTTAAGGTGAACCATGTCAAGGCCCAGGGAGCAGAAAAATCTCCAGAGGTTGTAATGGGCACACTTCTTGTGAACTCGTTTCGTGCTAAAGTCTTGTTCGATTCTGGTGCTTCACACTCTTTCATCTCTCAATGCTTTGCAAACAACAGTGGAATCAACTTCGAACAGTTGTCTATCCCTCTCCTAGTGAAATCACCAGGATCTAGCTGGCAAAGCAATAAAGTTTGCCAGAACATCAAGATCACAATTGGAAACCTTCCATTCCAGGCATCTCTGATAGCTCTCGACTCTTCAGATATTGATGTCATTATTGGGATGGATTGGCTGGTAGCCAACAAAGCAATCATTGATTGTCCTGCTAAGTCTGTCAAAATCACACACCCTTCGGGCCAGATAGTCTACTTCCATGCCGAAAATCCAGTTGTTCAACTCTACACTCTTAATGCAAATCCTCTACCATCTATTGAAACTATTCCGGTGGTTTGCGAATTCCCTGATGTCTTTCCAGAAGAATTGCCAGGAATGCCTCCTGACAGAGCAGTTGAGTTCGTGATCGAACTTGAACCAGGTACTGCTCCAATCTCTAAGCATCCATACAAGATAGCTCCTCCTGAACTGAAGTTGTTGAAGGAGCAAATCGATATGTACATGGAGAAAGGTTACATTCAACCTAGTTCCTCGGCTTGGGGTTGCCCAACTCTGTTCGTTGCAAAGAAGGATCAAACAAAGAGACTCGTGGTTGACTATCGTCCTCTCAACGAGAAAACCATCAAAAACAAGTATCCAATTCCTCGTATCGATGATCTTTTTGATCAACTTGCTGGAGCCTCAATATTCTCCAAGATGGACTTGAGGATGGGTTACCATCAAATAAAGATCAGAAAGGAAGATATTCCAAAAACAGCTTTCACCACTCGGTACGGTTTATATGAATACACCGTCATGTACTTTGGTCTCACCAATGCACCGGCGACCTTCTCTAGACTCATGAATTCTGTCTTCCATGAATACCTCGACAAGTTCGTTGTGGTATATCTTGATGATATTCTTGTCTACTCAAAATCGAGGAAGAGCATGGAGAACACCTTCGTCTCACTCTCATGAAACTTCGCGAGCATCGTCTCTATGCCAAATTCTCCAAATGTGAGTTCTGGATTCCAGAAGTTGCTTGCCTTGGTCATGTCATCTCTGCCAAGGGCATAGCTATTGATCCAGAAAAGGTTAAGGCAATTGTTGATTGGAAACCTCCTAAGACGGTGAAGCAAGTCAGAAGTTTTCTTGGCTTGGCTAGCTATTGTCGTCGCTTCGTCCAAAACTTCTCCAAGATAGCCAAACCTCTCACTGATCTCACAAAAAAGGACAAGAAGTTCGTTTGGTCTCCACAATGTGATGAAAGTTTCAATCTCCTGAAGACTAAACTCACTTCTACACCAGTTCTGGTTGGCCCAGATACTACCAAACCTTTCCAGATATTCTGTGATGCTTCTCAACAAGGTCTAGGTGCAGTTCTTATGCAAGAACGTCAAGTTGTGGCTTATGCTTCACGTCAGTTGAACGCACATGAGCTCAATTATCCCACACATGACCTTGAACTTGCAGCAGTTGTGTTTGCCCTCAAGAAATGGAGGCAATACTTGTTGGGTAATCGCACTGAAATCTTTTCCGATCATAAGAGTCTGAAATACATCTTCACTCAGCCTAATCTAAACCTCAGACAAAGGAGATGGATTGAAAAGATCAAAGACTTCGATCTTACCATTTCTTACACTCCAGGCAAGGCTAATGTTATGGCCGATGCTCTCAGCCGCAAGTCGTATTGCAATAATCTCATGATCATGGAAAGCCAACCTCCTCTTCATGAAGAATTCCAGAAGCTGAACCTTGGTCTTGTTCCTCAAGGTTATCTCGCAAACTTGACAGCTAGTCCAACTCTCGAGGACAAAATTCGTTCTGAACAACTTCGTGATGCTGAGATCAAGAAGATCGCAAATAACATCAGGGCAGGCAATGTGAAGTATGAGTGCTTCTCAATTGATGACAAGGGAACGGTGTTCTTCGAAGGACGCATTGCAGTTCCTCAAATTCAGAGTCTCAAAGATGTTATTCTCAAGGAGGCTCATGAAACTCCTCTTTCCATCCACCCTGGAAGTACAAAGATGTACCAGGATCTCAAGACGCTGTATTGGTGGTCTGGCATGAAACGTGAAATTGCTCAATACGTTTCTGAATGCGACGTTTGTCAACGTGTTAAGACAGTTCATCAGAAAACAGCCGGTCTACTCCAACCTCTGAAAATTCCTGAGTGGAAGTGGGACATGATTGAAATGGACTTCGTCACTGGTTTTCCAAAGTCCAAGAGGGGCAACGATGCAATCTTCGTTGTTATTGATCGTCTCACTAAGGTAGCTCACTTCTTTGCTGTCAAAGAAACAATCTCAGCTAGCCAGTTAGCAGAGCTCTACACAACAAAGATTGTTCCTCTTCATGGTGTTCCATTGGAAATAAGCTCAGAACGTGGAAGCATATTCACTTCTCCTTTCTGGAAGAGTTTTCAAGAAGCATTGGGCACCAAACTTCTGTTCAGCACAGCTTATCACCCTCAGTCTCAAGGGCAAGTCGAAAGAGTCAATCAGATTCTCGAGGATATGCTCAGAGCATGTGGTCTCTCCTTTGGCATGAAATGGGAGGAATGCCTTCCATATGCTGAATTCTCCTACAACAACAGCTTCCAGGCAAGCCTAGGCATGGCACCGTTTGAGGCCCTCTATGGCCGCAGATGCAGGAGTCCAATCAATTGGTCTGGAGCTGGTGAACGTTCACTCTTAGGCCCTGACATTGTTAAGGAAGCCGAGGAGAAAGTTCACATCATTCGTGACAATCTCAAGATTGCACAGTCTCGGCAGAAAAGCTACTATGACAGCAAGCACAGGGATATGATCTATGCACCTGGTGACAAAGCATATCTCCGTGTAACTCCCCTTAGAGGCACTCATCGTTTTGGTGTGAAAGGAAATCTAGCACCGAGATACATTGGTCCTTTCAACATTCTCTCAAGGCGTGCGGAAAATGCCTATCGTCTTGAACTTCCAGAAAAACTATCCAAGGTGCACGATGTGTTTCACGTGTCACAGCTCAAGAGGTGATTCAAAGATCCAGATCGTGCAGTTGATCATGATTCAATTGAACTGCAAGATGATCTATCTTATGAGGAGCACCCTATTCGTATTCTCGATGAGACCGAGCGTAAGACTCGCAACAAGAGCACCAAGTTCTTGAAAGTGCAGTGGTCGCATCATTCCGATAAAGAGGCAACGTGGGAGACCGAAGATGATCTTCGCAAGAAGTATCCGGACCTTTTCTCTTCTCAGTAGGAATCTCGGGGCGCGATTCCTTCAAGGGGGGGTGTTTTGTAACATCCCAAGTATGAAAATCTCCCCCTAGATGTTTGTTTCTTGTTTATTTTTGTTTTCCATCATGTCATCATATTCATTTGATTTTTGTTTGCATTGTTTTGCATTTGATCTCATTGTTTCCATCTGTTTTCTATTTTGAATTCCAAACAAAACATTAAATTATTTGTCATACTTGTTATGTTACAAGGTGTCAAATAAAAACTATCAAACAAACAATAATTTGTTCTACAAAAATTGGAATCAAAAACTTAAATTGGCTTAACTTTCAATTATTTCTTTTGATACCAAATTGCTCAACTCATTTAATTTCCAAAACAATAACATCGATTAAATTTATTTTGGAAAACAATGTTTGTTTTAAGGTGTTGTTACAAAAACAAAACAATACAAAATTATGCCAAAATTGTCTAACCCTAAAACCATTTGTTTCTCTCCCTTTTGCCAAATCTGCAAAAAAAAATAAAAGGAAGAAAAAGTTTAAAAGAGAGATGAGGGGGGCAAAGGGGCATTCAGCCCAATTGGGCCAGCCCAAGTGCTCCTGGCCTGGTACCCCCCTGTTGTCGTCTTCTACCTCACGTACGGACGCCATCTCCATCGACCACGTTTACAGTACAGAGAAGAACGGTGATCGAGATCCCCTCCCCATCGATATAACCTGTCCCCGGGCACCTCCTCCTCGGTGCCCTAACCCTCCACCTTTCTCCTCCCGCCGCCACTCTCCCTTCTTCTCACCCTGCTTCTCCCTTCTCTGTATCCCCACCGAGGTCCTCACCATCACCGCCCTCTCCGGCTCGCCGTCGGCGCCACGGTGCCCGCCCGGCCGCGCTTGGGCCGGGAACGGAAACGGCGCGGCGTCCTCTACATCGCCGTGCCCTCCATCTCCCTCGAGAACCGCCGGAGCTCCGCCGCCATCGCCGGGTTCTGCCACCGTCGCCCCACCGCTGCGACCGTCCCTCTGTCGACAGCAAGGTGAGCACGACCACCGCCCTCGCCTCCTTTCCCCTCTCCGCCTCGCACGAGCACCGCACACCGGCCACCGCACGACCGCATCCGCCCCGCCCGAGCGCCGCACGCACAAGCGCGGCGGACCACCGCAGCGATCGCCGGCGGGCATCGCTCGGCCGCCCTCTGTCCGCCTCGCTGCAAACTGAAACTGAAAGGAAAATTCAGTTAGAAGCTTACCTGACGGGAAACACATGATACCTTCCTCCGCTGCGCTCACCTAACAAGAACCGCTCCTTACCGCACTGGCAACGCACGCTGTGTGCTAGCCCGGGATCACAGGATCGATTCCTGCGGGAGGCAATATTTGCCTCCCCTTTTTTCCTTCTGCGCGCACCCTCGCGGGACCCGCTTGTCAGTGAGCCTTGAGGCCACATCACCTCCTAGCCAGCCACCTAAGCGCCACAGTGGCGATGGCCCCACTGTCAGTGCCTGGGGCTGGCCACTGCGCGGTGCACCTAGCTATTTTTCGGCCCTTTTCTTTAATTTAAGTCCAGTTTTTATTTCAGATTAACCCCTAAACTCAAAAATCACATAACTTTTATTTCACAAACCCAAATAATAAAAATAAAATATGTACACTGCACCAAATTTAATTATCTACCTAATTATAACATTTGTTTTCTGTTTTGAATTTTCAAAATGCAATTCAAATTTGAATTCAAATAATTCAATTGCAATTTGATAAAATCCATAACTAATTCATACTTAATCCAAATAATGAAAATAAAATATGTTTTCCATGCTATTTCACATAATCTTTTCAAATATAAATTTTGTTTCATGTTTTGAATAATTTAAATTGCCTAAATAATTTAAACCTTGTTTAAATCATTTAAAATTGATAAAATCATAACTTGCTCAAATTAAATTATTTTTGAACATGCAAAATATGTTTTTAACCTAGAAAAGTATAAAATTTTCAAATATGAATTTGAATTTATGTTTTGAACAAATAAAATTCAATTAAAATTCATGCTTGTTTTAAATTCATTTAAAACTTGTTTAATATTGTTTCCATCATAATAAATTCATCCTAATTCCTTTTTCAATAATTGAAACATGTAATCCAACTAAAAATTGGTGTTCTTTTCAAATATAAACTTTGTTATCTGTTTTGAACAATTTAACTTGATGAAAACAACAAATGCTTGTGTAACACCTTTAAGGAACCAAAATTCCATAACTTAATAAATAAAATTCCAAATTTGTTAAACCTTATTTCAACTTGTTTCTATTGTTGTTATTTTTCTGTTTTCATCATCCATGCATCATGCTAATCCACTTTCACCTGTTGATTAGTTGTAAAACAATTATTTCAACCTAAATGCATGGGCTTTTCATATGCAACTCAACTTGCATATGGGTCCATTTAAATTGTGTTACCATGTCAACTAGTTTATTCTGATGCATCAATTAAATTGTCATGCATCATCCCATGATTGTGCACTATGCCATGTTATTGATTGTTGTCTCCTTGCGTTGTTGTTTGCTTCTTCTCGGATAGACGACGACGTTGAGACCGACGATCTTTACGACACCCCTTCTGAGGATTTTTTAGCTCAGTACCAGGCTACTGAGTTTGCAGGCAAGTATTCACTCACATGAACCATCGTGTTCCTTTCAACATTGGATACCGATACTCTCCGTTGTCTATTCTGCTAGCCTTATGTATCGTTGCTTGTACTCCGAACCTATCACATGAATCCATTAACCCTGATATTGCCTCACCTCCACTCCGATAACCCCGCTGTTTGAGCCCGTGTCTTACTAGCATGCTTAGGGTTGTTTTTGCTCGAGTCTGTTACCCGTTACTTTCTGTTATCATATTTTATTATGTTCTATGGGCTCGATGTTTAAACATCAACCTATTTAATTTTGTGGGTAATAATAATTTGATGTTAAGGCACCGGCAGGAGGCCCGGCGTGGTTTTGAGGCCTGCTAGTGTCGACCCTAATTAGGAAAAGGGTCTTGTCTACTGATCCATGATGAGCGTGCTCACCGCATCCGGGTGGTAGTATGGAACCCCCCTCGACTTTGACCTGATCCGCAGTTTGTCCGAAGAGCCACACTTAGTTCGGGTGTTCCATTTGCGCACAAGCATGAATGGGTCGCTCCCATGGTTACTGTTGGTGATGATTATGATGATGATGCATATAGGGCGAGGCCTGTGGTGCCGGGGGGTGTGGTTTTCACCCTTGCGCTTAGGTTAGGTCGGACTGGCCGGGACCTTATAGCTCCGTGGCTCCTAGGACATGCTGTAGAGATGGTTCGAGTCGTGTCAAGCCAACCTGAGTTTTAGTTGGTGGCTTGAGTGTGTACGGGTATTGGAGCACACCCTGCAGGGATGAATCTTCTCGAGAAGCCGTGTTGTCTGCGGTTATGTGACGGCTTGGTGAAAGTACTGGCTAACAAGTACTCAGACAACTTACACCTAACTAATGATAACTTGACTAGTAATAGGTCTATTGACACAATAACCTGAACCATCATTAATCCAACTGTGTGAGTTATCCTCTGATTGCTTCTTTGGATAAGGGGCGAGATCCAGGATGGGTTTGTTTGGTGGTTAGTTATAGTTGGTTACGATACGCTATCTTATCTTCTTTCTGTTAGCCAGAAGTGGTAGTAACTCTGTAGTTGGTTAGAGCAGCCAGTTGCAGCATCTTTTATATCCCCTTTCTTTCGTTGAACCCAAAGCATCTGTGCTTGGTGTTGACGGGTTACACTTTGGTGAACTGTGAGTCTTGCTTGCCAGTACGTTTATGTACTGACCCCTTTGGGGCTGTGGTTTCCGCAGACGACGATTCCGAGGATCCCCTTGGTGGCTACTACGTGGAGTACGACGAGGCTGCTGACGAGTAGATAGCGGACCTGGGCAGGATCCGAGACTTCGTGGATGGGCTCCGTCTTTTCGTTTCCGGCTTCTTAAGCCTATTTGAATTTTGTCTGTACTCAGACCTGTTGAATGCTTCCGCTGTGATGTAATGATCTATTGTTGGGACATGTGTCCTCTGAATGATTGTATTTGCTATCTCTGCTCTAATGAGAGCCATTTGCAACTTTTTTCCATCTTTTGTGTCTTAGAGATATGTTGTGCTATCATTCTGTTAAACGCCGTTGACGTACCATGTGTGTATGCTATGAAGTACGTCAATGGTAGTATCCTGATTTCTATGGGATGGTTTACGTAGACGATGAACAGATAGGGGTTGGTTGTCACACATACGTGTGTTGGCCTACTCGTAAGAGATGCGGGTGCCGGTAAGCCCCGTAATCAAATCCACTACTGTTCAACGGAACTGCGAGTATCCTCTAGAAGTCCGGGTGCGACATATTTCCTCTTGAATTGGTCGGAAGCGAGCTTCTGGAGTAAGCGCCCTCCGCAAGTTATTGAGACCCCTCCGCGTGGCCTCGTCCTTCTTCCTCTCAGAGATTTCTTTCCGTATGTTCTCACAGACATAGTATCCACATAGACCGGTCCCCGGTGGCTGCTTATCCACTCCTTTGACCACATTTTTAAATTTTAGCTCATTTTTGAATCCACCGACATGTCCAAGTGAGAACTGTCTCCAAACTCTACATTGCAAATAAAATTAAATGAACAAGGGAGTTATTAGCTTAGGAAATGAACAAAAGAGACCGATCGATATAGAGCGCAAATGATTGAAAAATAATTACCTTTGCATCATTTTTCTCATGTTGATCCAAATATCTGTATTTGAATTCATAGAGTCAAAGATCAAAACTATGGAGTTCGGAAGATCAATTTTTAGCAGAATCCAGTGGAACCTGCGGACACGTTAGATGCACAGTCATGCATAACTTATCGATTAGACATACCATGCATGGAGTAAACAAAAGAGAATGGGAACATGAGAGAAACACTCACCCAAAAAGGTAAGGAAATAGAATATATCTTTTGGATTCATGCTTTTTAAAAAATTTGTACAAGTCTTTCTCCACGTCTTTGGGGTGACGTTCTAACATAGTTCCATTAATGATTTGTGGGTCAATGAACCCAACATCATGGATGAGTCTTATTTTGCATTCCCAAATCTTCAATCTGCATAATAGCGTACGCAACAATATAGTTAGGACAATATATATATATATATATATATAGTGTAGGCAATGAAGAACGAGATGACGTAGAATTAAATCACTTACAGAACGTAGCAACTCAGGATAGATTTGTCGAGCTCACGCAGATTGAACAGCTAGAACAATTCACTCATCTCAACTGTTACAGAGTACTTTTTAGTGTGATGCTCCTCTGTATAATCCACATACACAAATTCTTTGTCGGTCCATGTTATGAAATGTTTGTACCAACGTAGCAGAGCTTGCATTAGTGGTGGTAGATCCTTTTCCTTCGCAGGCTCGACGAGAGGCCCTTTCTTCTCATATTGTAATCCTACCTCAGCCACTGGCGCCTCGTCTAGGCCTAAAAAGAGACGAAGAGATATACCGGCCTCGGACGCATTTTGCATGGCAGTAGGTACAGTCAATCCCATTTCTGCCACAACATTTATGACCTCGGGGTCCTGTTCCGGAGCGGCTTTCACTATGAGCGGGGGGGGGTCGATTTTTTACTCTGCATCCCGAGCTGGGCAACTTGTTTCCCGCTTTTTTTCATTTTTCCTTTTCCTTTCTCCTCCTCCACTATTTTTGCTTTCTCTTTCTCCTCCTCCAATATTCCTGCTTGCTTACGAAGTTCATTATCATAGTCTTTAGGCAAATTCTTCTCGGCTTGGGACGGTGTCGACAAAAAACCCGTAGCCCAATAGTCTACAATCGGAGGGAATACTTCCTTGGGCTCAGGCTCCTTTAGCGCCTTCAGTCGGCCAATCCATTTGTCAACGTCAGCCTTCACGGCCAATTTGGTTTCAGCATCACTAAGTTCCCAAGGCCTTGGGGGGAGAGGCTTCAGTGATGGCTCCGGTACCCGTGTGGTCTTAGCTACATAAGGCTCCGGGTTAATAGACCAAGAGCAGGTTCCCTTGCTGTCCGCCTGCCTCTGTTTCTTCGCTGGAGGAGGAATGGAGGGCGACGTCTGCTTATCCTCCTGAGGAGGAATGGGGGGAGACGGCTGCTTTTCCTCGGAGGAGGAATGGGGGGAGACGGCTGCTTTTCCTCCGGAGGAGGAATGGGGGGAGACGGCTGCTTTTCCTCCGGAGGAGGAATCGTGGGCGACGGCTGCTTAACCGCCGGAGAGGAATCGTGGGCGACGGCATCTTACCCGCCGGAGATTGTGGATCGGGGGACGGCGTCGAATGGCGTGAAGGAGGCGTAGGTGAACCAGCACCACCACCACCACCACCACCAGCACCTGCACCATCGGAGGGGGGGTGGACTTGTTAGCCTTGGTGTCTCGCCTGGAAACACTATGTACTTCTTTTTCCATAGAATGAACTGGCGCTTGACATCTCCAAGTCTTCTCTCCCCTTCGGGTGTAGCTATGTCAATCTCCAGGTCCTCGAACGCTTGGACTATGTCTTCCACCGTGACACGAGCATAGCCATATGGAATGGGGTTGTTGTGATGGAGTGCTCCAGGTGTATAGGGTAAAGCACTGCCGGTAGCTACCTTCATGGAAATGTTCCCCACGGGATAATGCAGATCACATTCTTTCATCTCCTTTACATCATCCACGGGGTAGTGAGGCTCCGGTGCACGACTCTCGATCATCGGTGCATTAGCACCTGGAGTCGGGGCCTCCGTGGAAGCCACGCTGCTTCTCAGCTGATGCTGGCTTCCGAGATCCGCTGCATCTTCATGCGGCCCTGCAGCCGACGCTTTTTCTTTCTCAAGTATTCCCGCCACGATCTTCTTCAGCTCACTGACTTCCGTTGCAAGATGCGAAATTTGATCTGCAGCCCGGTCCGTACCTCTCTTACGGCTTCTGTAACAGTACGGGTCACCCTCCTGTGAAAACCCTACTTTCCACGGCAATCTGCCTTTGCCTCGTATATGTCCTCCGTGTTCAGGATTCCCGAGGGCATGGGTCAGTTGGTCTCTCTCTCTATTGAACGTGATCACGCCCTGTTGAGCTTCGGTCATTGCGTCAACAAGGTGTTTTGTGGGAGCAAACTTTTTCTTCCGGTGAACACACTCCCCTGTCTCCGGGTCTAGCGATCCCCCATGCCCGTACCACCACATTTTGGCTCTTTCGTCCCATCCCTCTGTACCTAGACGGATTCCTCTTGCCCTCAGGCCGTCCTCCATTGCCTGCCACTTAGGCGCCGAAACGCGGTATCCTCCTGGCCCCATAACATGATGGTACTGTTTCTTTTCCGCATTAGCCTTATTTTTTGCCGATATTTCCTTGAAATGCTCCGATTTATGTTGCGCCACAAATTCTGTCCAATCATCTCTCAGTTTCTCATGTTGTCCAGTGAAAATCGGAGTCTTGCCCTTGCTGACATATTCACGGAACAATTTTTTCTTGAAGTTCCGGAATGCTTCGGCCATCTTCTGAAAAGCGAATTCTTTGACTATCCTCCTCCTCTCACGTCCACCCGGAACGTCCTCACCCAATTCATCTTTTTTGTTGTATTCCGGAGGTAGAATGAAATGTGCAATAAGCTTTCTAAACATAATCTTTTTCGTTCTCTTGTCGACATAAGTGAAACCAACACGTGCTTTCTTTGGCTCCTTCCATTCCTGGACGGTGATCGGGACGGTGTCTCTAACAATGACTCCGCATTGGTTGATAAACTTTGTGGTGTGCTGTAGGGGCTTGCCGATTTCACTGACTGATTCGATGGTATATGTTTCTCCATCTTTCATCGACTTGGATTTGCGACGCTTTGTCATACTAGATCCGGCCGAGGGCTAAAATAAGAAAGAGAGTCGCGCGCGTTAGTGCATATGTATTCACATTTCAGTAAGTTTGTATCACGAGAGTCCCAATGTATATATATATATATACCTCGCCGGAGGTGGTTGTTCTTTGCAATTGGAGATCGTCGTTTGTCGACGGTTGACCTCCGTCATCAATGTCCATTCCTTCACCTCCTTGATCATCGACAATGTCCGTTCCTTCACCCGTTTCATCATCATCGACAATGTCCGTTCCTCCACGTTCTGGATCATCAAGGTTCAGATAAGAAGAGACTACATCGTCTTGTTGCTCATCTTCTGGGCCCGGCACATAAGGGTTCTGGTTGGCTATCATGCCGTATATAATACCTTCAGCCTCCTGATCCGTATACGGCAAGGCTCCATTGTCCGCCATATGTCACTCCTGCAGACATGCATATAGTAAAAATTAATTAAGTATATAGGAGACTTAGCAAATATTACACCCTCTTTCTCAAATTGTCCGCCATATGTCACTCCGGTGGAAGAACGATGACCACCGGAGGGGGAAAACCATACTTTAGAGGTGTGTCCAAGATTATTTTCTCAAATGACTTGGAGAACCCCATAGCTACGTTGCATTTGCTTTTCTGGTCATTTTGGTATATTACACTTAATATTCTGAATTTATTGAATGAAAACTTATTTTCATTATTTTAATGAATATAACTCAAATTCAAATATGGTCTCATTTTGAACTTTGTCAAACATGATTGAAAATGATCTAAACAGATAGCTTACATTTTTACGAACATTTCGCATATTTTTCCATAATTTTTGGAATTATAAATTAAAAGTTGTTTAATTTAGAAGATTTAATTATTTTCTGTAATTCCATATACAGTGGGCCCCTGGCGTCATGATGACGTCACCCTGGCGTGACACTGTGGCCGGCGGTGTGGCAGTTTCTGCTCTCTGTCTCCGGCGATTTCGGCCACGGGGAAGGGTTCAAGGGCGGCGCGAGGCCCGCGGCGAGGGCGGCGTTGGTTCGTGGTCCCCTCTCGAGAGCGGGAGGGCGGCGCTGGTTCGAGGGCGGCGCGAGGCCCGCGGGGAACCTACCGGCGACGGCGACGACGCGGTACTCTCGCAGGCGATGACGACGGAATCGGGCGACGACGAAGGAATCGACGAGCAGGGCGCCGGCGCGAGGAAGACGAGGGTTTGGACGAAGAAAATTTTGGGGCCGGGAATATATAGGGCCAGCCTTTAGTCCCGGTTGGTGTCACGAACCGGGACTAAAGGTCCCCTGGGTACCCTCCGCGGGCATTTAGTCCCGGTTGGTGTCACGAACCGGGACTAAAGGTGAAATTTTTCGCGGCGTTTTCGTTCCCGCGCAGAACGAGCCTTTAGTCCCGGTTAGTGACACGAACCGCGACTAAAGGTGGTTATTCAAATACTTTTCCTTTTCCCAAACTTAAAAATACAAATAATATAACAGAAAATTTAGAAAAATAAAACTAATTCTTTTTAAAATCTTAAAAATACAAATAATATATCAGAAAAATAAAATAATCATAAAGATTCACACACATCTTGAATATATATATAGATAAAAAAGGCAGTACATAATGGCTAGAGTGGATCTAAACCTAAACGGAGAGCATAGATGCATGATCTGATATCTGCTAGTCATACTCCTGCCTAGGCCTATAGTACATGTACTCGTAGTCGTCGTAGTCGCCGCCGCCGTCGTCGTCACTATCGTATGACGGTGCTCTGCACTCCCTCGGAGGATCACGACTCCAGGACTGGGCCTGAGGGTATCGCAGGCGGGGGATATCGCCGGCCCTGATGTAGTCCATGACGCTCTGTAGAGTCCGGCTGGACCACCATAGCCGACGACCGGTCTCGTGAAAGTTCCCAGGAGGCAGGCCGTCCTCCTCATACCTGGCGAGCGCCCTCTCACGCCGATTGATGAAGAAGGCATCCCAAGTATGCTGGTTATCGGGATGCCAACTGGGATTCCTCCGCTGCTCCGGCGTGAGCTCGTGATAGTAGTGGTTCGTGATGGCCGCCCGACGCGCCACACCTTGAGGAAGAGGAGGGACCGGCACTCCTCCGGCGCTCAGCATCCAACCGGCGGGAACGTTGTAGCCGCACGGGCAGGGGTAGTTCGAGGCCGAAAGTGCCTCCGCCTGGATGAATTTTAGAGTGGGTACGGTAGAAGCCATGAGAGAGAGTGGTGAGTTTGTATATGTGTTTATGCCAATGGTGTGGCAATGCATACATATATATAGCGAGAAGAAAACATCCCTTTAGTCCCGGTTGGGGACACCAACCGGGACTAAATGGGTTAGGGTTTCGTTTGGACCAATCAGATAGAATCACATGGATCGTGTGTTTCTTTAAAGCGCTTGTGAGTCGTTGGATCCGGGGTGTGTTTCTTTCGAGCTGTTGTGAGCCGTTCGATCAGAGCTACGGTGTGTTTCTTTCGAGGTGTTGTGAGCCGTTGGATGAGGTGGTTTCTTAACCGTTGGATCAAAACCCTAGCACAACACTTTGTGAGCCAGAGGACCCTATATATAGCCCACCTTCATACACCGGTCAGTTCATCGAGCAAATACAAAACATCCGGATTCACCATCATACGTCCTGCCGTGCATTTGGTATGCATATTGCACCCAGTAGTCACGGTGGGGCTGTATGATGGCGATACCGATTGTTTTGTTCTACATCCCCCTTTAAGGTTTGATACATCATATATTCAGTTTATCGAGCAAGTACAAAACATCCGGTTTCGCCATCATACGTCCTACCGTGCATTTGGTATGCATATTGCACCGAGTAGCCACGGTAGGGCTGTATGATGGTGATACCGATTGTTTTGTTCTACACCCCCCCCTTTAACACATCCATCCATGCTATGGGTCAGTGTTCACTTTGAGCTCGGTTAGTAATGTGCAACTATTTGCTTGGTTGATCTGTTAGGGTGGCGCGTGGCGCGGGAGTTGCGACGCGTGGCGCGGGAGTTGCGACGCGTGGCGCGGGAGTTGTGACGCGTGGCCAGGAGGGCGCGGTATAAACTGTCGCGCCTCGAGCGCGTCTTCTCCTCTCCACGCACCGTCGCGCTTCCACCATGCCTCCGAGGAGGAACAGCACCACCGGCTTTCGCGGCGTCCGAGCACGGCAGAACGGAATGTTCAGCGCAGATATCCGCTGGGGGGACGACCGCATCCCCCTCGGCTCCTTTGCGACGGCGGCGGAGGCCGCCCGCGCCTGGGACGCGGCGGCCTGGCGCCTCAACCGCCCGCGTTCGCTGATGAACTTCAACGACTGCCACACCGTCTGGGAAGCGGAGGCCAGGGCGCCGAAGCCGCAGATCGTCACTGCCGCCGACCACCTCCACCGCCGTCACCGCGCGTTTCAGGGCCTAGTCGACGCCAGGGAAGAACGCGTCGTCCACGAGTATTACCGGAACAACCCGGGGGAGGAGAGCGCCGACGAGGAGCTCTGGCAGACCCGCGCGGCTGAGCGGGCGGAGCGCCGCCTCGAACGCCACCTCGCGTTAGATGCCGCTCGGGAGGCGAGGACGAGGGCGCTGCAAGAGCTTCGTCGGGCCGACCGCGCCGGCGAAGTCTGGGCCTCCGACGATCCGAGGTGGGGGCCTATCTCGGACATACCATCATGCACCTCCGACGATGACGAGGAGGTCACCGACGAGTTCGCCGACGTCGATGTCCCGGAGGAGGTCGCCGACGAGTTCCCCGACGAAGACGAGGAATAGTGTTCGTATGTTCTCTCTTTTTAATAAAAGAATTTGTATTCCGGCGACACTGCGGCGCGCTAGCGCGTCTGTTTTCTGTTTTTAATAAAAGTTATGAAATCAGATATTTTATCTCACAAGGTTTTGAGACATTTAAGTAACTTTCTGTTTTCCATGCTTTCCACTCGTTTTCTCAAATATTTTGCAAAGGAGTTAGTCTTAAACACATCAGAGATAATATAATTCACATGATCCATTCAAAAAAGTTTGGTACACGATAAATTATTACACATCAATTCTTCCCTTGTGTCCCTGCTTTCTTACGATCTGGCCGTATCCATGGAGCATCCTCATCATTTAACTTAATGCTTGGGTCAGTGTTGACTTTGAAGGGCGGAATTTCACCAAACATATTATAATCTTCTGACATGTCTGTCTTGTCCTCCACTCCACGATGTTTCTTTTCCCTGAAAGAACAATGTGGCGCTTTGGATCATCACATGATGTACTGATCGTTTTCTTATCTTTTCGTTTCCTCGGTTTGCTACTCATGTCCTTCAAATAGAAAACCTGAGCGACTTCTTTGGCTAGGACGAATGGTTCGTCAAGGTAACCAAGATTGTCGAAATTCACCATTGTCATTCCGTATTGCTCGTCCACCTTTACCCCACCTCCTGTTAGCTTGAACCATTTGCACCGGAACAAAGGGACCTTAAAGGAGGGTCCATAGTCAAGTTCCCATATGTCCTCTATGTAACCATAATATGTGACCTTTTGCCCAATCTCGGTTGCTGCATCAAAGCGGACACCACTGTTTTGGTTGGTGCTCTTTTTATCTTGGGAGATCGTGTAAAATGTATTCCCATTAATCTCGTACCCTTGGAAAGTCGTTATAGTCGAAGATGGTGTCTTGGCCAACATGTACAGCTGATCTCCAACATCATTGTCATTCATTAAATGTTTTCGCAACCAACTGCCGAAAGTCTCCATGTGGGCCTTTCTAATCCATGATTCAGGCTTCCCCGGGTTGTTCGAGCGTAAAATATTCTTGTGTTGCTCGAAGTACGGAGGCACCAAGCTCGAATTTTGCAGAACTGTGTAGTGTGCTTCAGTCATAGAATGACCGTCCATACATATCGTTGATTTCCTTCTGATCGTGCCTCTTCCACTTAGTCTCCCCTCGTGCCGCGATTGAGGAATACCAATCGGCTTAAGGTCAGGAACATAGTCAATACAGAACTCAATTACCTCCTCATTTCCATAGCCCTTTACGATGCTTCCTTCTGGCCTAGCACGGTTACGAACATATTTCTTTAATACTCCCATAAACCTCTCGAAGGGGAACATATTGTGTAGAAATACAGGACCGAGAATGGAAATCTCTTCGACTAGGTGGACCAGGAGGTGCGTCATAATATTGAAGAAGGATGGTGGAAACAGCAACTCGAAACTGACAAGACATTGGACCACATCGTTCTGTAACCGTGGTAGATCTTCTGGACTGATTACCTTCTGAGAGATTGCATTGAGGAATGCACACAGCTTCACAATGGCTACTCGAACATTTTCCTGTAGGAGGCCCCTCAAAGCAATCGGAAGCAATTGCGTCATAATCACGTGGCAGTCGTGAGACTTCAGGTTTTGGAACTTTTTGTCCGCCATGTTTATTATTCCCTTTATATTCGACGAGAAGCCAGACGGGACTTTCATACTGCTCAGGCATTCAAAAAAAATGACCTTCTCTTCTTTCGTAAGAGCGTAGCTGGCACGACCTTGAAACCATTCCGGATGCCGGTCATCTGGGTCTTTCAAAAGTTGCTGATCCCGCCGTGCTTCCTTTGTATCCTTTGTCTTCCCATACACGCCCAAGAAGCTTAGCAGGTTCACGCAAACATTCTTCGTAACATGCATAACGTCGATTGCAGAGCGGACATCTAGGACTTTCCAATACTGTAGCTCCCAAAATATCGATTTCTTTTTCCACATGGGTACGTGCCCGTCAACTCCCTGCGGAACTGATTGTCCGCCAGGACCCTTTCCAAAGATGACATTCAAATCCTTGACCATATCAAATATCTCAGCTCCAGTACGTTCCGCAAGCTTCGGCCGGTGATCTGCCTTGCCATTGAAATGCTTGCCTTTCTTTCTTACGTTATGATTTCGGGGAAGAAATCGACGATGACCCAGGTACACGTTCTTCCTACAATTATCCAAAAATACACTTTCAGTCTCATGTAAGCAGTGCGTGCATGCTTTGTATCCCTTATTTGACTGTCCCGAAAGGTTACTGAGAGCAGGCCAATCGTTGATGGTTACAAAAAGCAACGCTCGTAGGTTAAATTCCTCTTCTTTGTGCTCATCCCACACAGGTACACCAGGTCTGCCCCACAATTGTAAAAGTTCATCAACTTATGGCCTTAGGTACACATCGATGTCGTTGCCGGGTTGCTTCGGACCTTGGATGAGCACTGGCATCATAATGAACTTCCGCTTCATGCACAACCAAGGAGGAAGGTTGTAGATGCATAGAGTCACGGGCCAGGTGCTATGGCTGGAGCTCTGCTCGCCAAAAGGATTCATGCCATCAGTACTTAGACCAAATCTTATGTTCCTTGCGTCAGCTGCAAAATCTTTGAACTCTCTGTCGATCTTTCTCCATTGCGTTCCATCAGCGGGGTGTCTCAACTCCCCGTCGGACTTACGGTCCTCTTTGTGCCATCGCAACAACTTGGCATGCTCTTTGTTCATGAACAGGCGTTTCAGCCGAGGTATTATAGGAGCATACCACATCACCTTGGCGGGAACCCTCTTCCTGGGTTTCTCGCCCTCAACATCGTCACCAGGGTCATCGCCTCTGATCTTATAACGCAATGCAGTGCATACAGGGCATTCATTCAAATCCTTGTATGCACCGCGGTAGAGGACGCAGTCGTTAATGCATGCATGTATCTTCAGAATCTCTAAACCTAGAGGGCACACAACCTTCTTTGCTTCGTACGTACTGGCGGGCAACTCGTTATTCTTCGGAAACATATTCTTCAACATTTTCAGCAAATTTTCAAATGATGAGTCAGCTACACCTTCCTGTGCCTTCCATTTCAGCAAATCCAGTGTGCAGCCCAGCTTTTTCAGACTATTGTCGCATCCTGGGTACAGCGACTTCGTGTGATCCTCTAACATGCGATCCAAATTCTCCCTCTCCTTGTCAGTTTCGCAGCGTCTCCGTGCATCAGCAATGGTCCTACCAAGATCATCAGCGGGCTCATCATGTGCCTCTTCTTCACCTTCACCAAACCCTTCCCCACCTTCAGCATCATCCTCCATGAAGGTATCACCGAAAGCGTCATGATAGTTGAAATCGATATCATCCTCTTCTTCATCTTCTTCCATTCTAACCCCTCTTTCTCCATGCTTGGTCCAACAATTATAGCTTGGCATGAAACCGTGCCGAAGCAGGTGCATGTGAACGACTCTTGAGGAGGAGTGACCCTTCTCATTCTTACATTCAGCACATGGACAGATAATAAAACCTCGCTGCTTGTTCGCATTTGCCACTACGAGGAAATCTTTCAAACCCGTAGTGAACTCGCCGGAGAGTCGGTTACCGTACATCCATTGCCGATTCATCTGCATTATTATTATATAAAGTATATAATTAACCATCATGCATTTGTTAAACTAACTAGCTGGAAATAATACAAATCATGAAAGGGTTCAAGTTGCTAACCGCGACCGCGGAGGTAAAACAAATGAAAACGCTCAAGTGCGGCTCGGACACATAATATCATGTGTGTTTCATGCTATCGGGCATTTCATCGAACACCTAGTGTGCATAGTAGGAACCAAAAGCATACCCACCACCCCTTGTGAATGTTGTGAGCAGAAGTGACACCAAATGTGGCTAAGTGCAGTGAGCTGAGTTCTATATATAGGGATGGACATTTAGTCCCGGTTCACCTGGACAACCGCGGCTAAAGGCCGTGGGGCCAGACCGATGACCTATTAGCCCCGGTTGGTCTGGACAACCGGGACTAAAGCCCCTCCCCTCCGACAGCTGTGGACCGAGCGCGCTGGGCCCAGACTATTGGTCGCAGGTCTCGTCCCGAACCGCGACTAACGACCCCTATGGTCGCGGGCCGATTATTTTGGGGACTAATGGGGGCGTACCGAAGGCCTTTTTTCTACCAGTGGTTGTAGCAGTAGCAAATTTTATTCCATATATCCACAGGAGAGCGTGGTCAATAGGTAGTACAGTAATACTGGAAAGAACGAACACGAGAAGTTGATTTTTTTTCCATGGGAATGACCAATCGCAGATCTTTGATCATGCCTCAGCAGGCTCATCTCTACCTACTCCGCAGAAAGCTTTGAGCGCGTCCTTGGATTTGCGGCCTTCCTCCGAGTACTGGAAGCTGACATACTCGTAAGGACCGCATGGATGGTACATCAGAGGGTGATCTTGGTCGACGAGCTCCTCCATCACTCGCACCGTGCAACCTTGGGTGGGCATGCAGCCTACCAGCGCCGAGAAGCGGTCGCGGTTGCTCGGCGTCTTCACACGGTGGAGGCATGCCTGCACACGTCCGTTGGTCACCACCTGCAGGGGAAAATGTCATCATCAGGCGATTATTAACAGTTTTAAGTACAGTACATACAAGCAGGGGAATGCCGGACTTACAGTAAGCATACTGCCGACGACGATGGCGCAAGTGTCCGGTTCAGGAGGCACGGCGAACAAGCTGCCGTCCTTTAGCTGCACCTCCAGGCCCTCGACTTGGTGCTGCACAACCATGCTGGTCATGACGTAGTCACGGTGCTCCGGCATGGACACTTTGGTCGCGTCGTCTTCGGGGGAGGTTCCGTAGTACGCCATCCGGAGGGTATAGCGAAGCTTGTCACGGTGCACGTCCAGGGCCTGCTTGTTCCGGATGCCGAGGCTTCTAACACCATCCTTGTTGTTACACGCAATAACAAAACAACGATGAAGTTAAACAAGATTGAACCAACGGGGACACGAGATTTTAACGTGGAAAACCCTTCCAACAAGGAAGAGAAAAACCACGGGCGCCAGCCAGCAATACTTCACTATTTCGGGGTGAGGTTACAATCGCACCGGGATTTACAATATGTGGTTTATCCCGTGTGGCGGCTTACAAGAGGTATATAAAGGCGGTCCTGACCTAACTAGGTCGGTAACTGTGTATCCAACTCCGACTCGGTAACTGCGTAGCGGAGGCCGAACTTTCCTTTATCTTCATATGAATTTGGATCACCATAAAATAACACTCCACCTTGAGACAAATTCCCTCTTGTAGCATAAATGAGAACCTTCACCTGAAACACACAAAGAAAACACCTTCGGCGCCAAATAGCCTCTTGGGCTAAGCAGTGATACCAACTAAGCTTGAGCAAAGCTCAAACTTAGAAATAGGAACTGGCTTTGTCATCATATCAGCAGGATTATCATGGGTACTAATCTTGCATACCTTCAGCTTACCTTGTGCAACAACATCACGCACATAATGATACTTGACATCAATGTGCTTTGTTCTCTCATGGAACATCTGATTCTTAGTAAGGTAAATAGCACTCTGACTGTCACAAAATAGGTTAATGCAAATATCATCTCCACAAAGCTCAGCAAACAAACCTTTCAACCACACTGACTCTTTGCATGCTTCAGCAATAGCCATATACTCAGCCTCAGTAGTAGACTGTGCAACAACACCCTGAAAGGTAGCCTTTCAGCTAACGGCACATCCACTAATTGTAAACACATAACCTGTGAGGGATCTCATCTTATCCAGATCGGCATCATAATCTGAATCCATATAGCCTGCGAGTCCCTCACCAGTCTTGCCAAACTTCAAGCAAGCTTTGGATGTGCCGCGAAGGTACCTGAAAATCCACTGAACAGCTTTCCAATGTTCTTTACCAGGATTAGCCATGTATCGACTGACCAAACTCATAGCATAAGACAAATCAGGTCGGGAACACACCATGGCATACATTAAGGAACCAACAGCACTAGCATAGGGAACTCGTGACATATACTCAATATCTTTGTCAGTAGTAGGACATTGCAATGCTGACAACTTGAAGTGCGAAGCAATTGGAGTACTAACAGAATTTGCATCATGCATATTAAAACGATGAAGAACTTTCTTAATGTAATTCTCCTGACTAAGAAATAGCAATCTAGATTTTCTGTCTCTTGAAATTTCCATACCTAGAATTTTCTTAGCAGGACCAAGATCCTTCATCTCAAACTCACTACTCAATTGTTTCTTCAATGTAGTGATTTCTTTCATGCTCTTGGCAGCAATTAACATATCATCAACATATAGCAGCAAGTCACGCTGGGCATAAAACCCGACACCCGAACCCGATTCCCGATTAACCCGAACCCGATGCCAAATTGCCCGAACCCGAAAATCCCGTTTGCTTTTTCGGGTAGCTGTTTCAAATACCCGAAATTATTTTAGACAATTCGGGAATGTAATCTTGGCTCCCGAACAACCCGAATATCCCGAAGAGTGGAAAGCCCACCAAAGACGAGTCCTTTTCTCCCCTGGCCCAATATGCTCGTACGCTTATGTTCCTGTAAGTCTGTAACCTTATCTTCATTAACAACCCTTGTTCCTCCTCTTCCAAGCTCCCACGAACTGGCTGGTAGCCGCCACAGCCATAGCGCTGGTGCGCACAAGCGTGCTAAGCGGCCGCACACCACCGCAGCCCCTAGATCCGCCGCTTTCATTCGCTACAGTCATCGCGGCGTCCCAAGGCCCAAGCACACTGCCGCTTGCCCCCAAGCACACCCTCGACAACCGCAGCCCGTAGATTCTTGGGGTGGTTGTAACCGCAGTGCCTACTTGCCGGCACACCCAAGCACACCCTCGACCGCCCTCAGTGGCTCACCCACGGGCCACGGCCCCGACGCAAGGCGGTCGCGCCGCTGGATCTTTCCCGACGAGACGACAACTAGCTGCCGGCGTCAGGAGGCCCAGGACGAATGAAGCCTTCATTGTCCTCGCTAAATTCAAGGGCGACCACATCTGGGCAGGTCAAGCTGAGGTCGAACCTTGGAGGGAGAAGCTGCAACAAAGATTTTTTTCTGTCATGTTTGTTCACATTCTCATTACTGCGGGTTATTCGGGATTTCCCGAACCCGAACCCGAATTTTCGGGAACCCGAATTGTCGGGTAGCATATTTTTTGAGCAATTTTCGGGATTCATTTTCTATATCTCGAAATATTTTTTACCCGAATTTCCCGACCCGATATTTCGGGAAAACCCGAACGCCCAGCCTGAGCAGCAAGTATATAGGTGATTCATCAACAAATTTAATGTACACACAGCTATCTTATTCAGACCTCTTAAAACCATGTGACATCATAAAAGAATCAAACCTTTTATACCATTGTCGAGGAGACTGTTTCAAACCGTAAAGGGACTTTTTTAGCTTGCACACAAAATCCCCTTTACCAGGCACTATGAACCCATCAGGTTGGTCCATGTATATCTTCTCCTCAAGTTCTCCATGCAAAAACGCAGTCTTCACATCTAACTGCTCAAGCTACGGTAGCGGAGGCCGAACTTTTCTTTATCTTCATATGAATTTGAATCACCATAAAATAACACTTGTCACTGTCTGCTCCACCTTAATAGCCTCTCACTGACAGAAGATGGGATCCATGTCAAAACATAATCATTCGGATAATATGATGAAACAGAGTAATGAAGAATCACAAGCTTGTCTCACCAGAAGGTGGGGTTGCCCTGTGGCCAGAAGAGTTTGGCGAAGTCGCCGACGGCGCCGGCGTCGGGGACGTCCTTAATGCTCAGGCTCTCGTAACCGGCCATTCCGGGTAACTGCCCGATGTACCCTTCGTACTGCACATCGGTGTACACGTTGCGCCGCTTGGTCTCCACCGGGAACTCGAAGAGCTCCGACATGGCGCGCCCGAAGAGCGCCTGCCGGAGGTCCCTGTCCAGCAGCCCATCCTGTTGGACTACGACGCAGCCGTAGGCCACCTCTGACGCAGTGACCGCATCCTGAGCTTCGTCCCATCCGGGTCCGCCAGGATCCAGCCCGCGGAGATCCACCTTTGTGATCTCCATGAGCTGCGGCTCTGTGACTCGACGGAAGTATTTCCGACAGCCTTGGTTTCGTATATGGCTCTGTTTGTCTCTCCCTGTTGTGTTATTGCTTCATCAGTGGACAGTGATCATGTGCCTAGTAATTTAACTATAGGTTTCAGCACATGATCATGTGCCTTAATTTTTCTGATACGGATTGTCTGCTGCTTAATTGGTCAGGCTGGATTGACTTCTGGTTCAAGGTTCCAGAGGTCTTATCTGGGGACGGTTAATGGGCAGGTTACCGTTAACCCCAAATTAATCATGTACTCCCTCCGTATCAAAATATAAGATGTTTTAGCATTTTGTAGATATAATGTATCTAGACATGTTTTAGTGTGTAGATTCATATGCATCTTACACTAAAACATGTCTAGGTACATATTGTCTAGAAAATGCTAAAACATCTTATATTTCGGTACGGAGGGAGTACTCTGCTGCAAGAAGTGACCATACACCAATTCATACTCCCTCCGTCCGAATTTTTTATGGGACTTGGCCGCGCCCGCGCGCACCACCTCCTTCCTAATCGAGGCCCACCCTTGGATTGTACCACGTCGTTTTTTGGCACCAACCACAGAGCTCGTCATCTCTCTAATCCAAGCACCCTCCGCGCACACGAGATTCCACTCCAATAGTATGCTACTCCCTCCGTATCGAAATATAAGATATATAACATGTTTTAGCATTTTCTATACAATATGTATCTAGACATGTTTTATGTAAAATGCATATGAATCTACACACTAAAACATGTCTAGATACATTATATCTATAAAATGCTAAAATATCTTATATTTTGATACGGAGGGAGTACTTACTTAATGATGGTGCCTGCTCTGCGTAGGTCGCCCTAGATTTGGCAAATCTAGGTCCCCTCGTGAGCCGTCCGATCGTCATCCAACGCGCAGAAAACAACACAACACACTTTTGCACTTTAGCTCCTCTGCTTTTGGGATATAGAACCCGCAGTCCACAGCAGCTGCACTTAAGCGAAGGGGTATACTGTGTTGCCCCTGGTCATCTCGGTAATTACGGCAAAACTGCCATCGCAACAAATTCACTTGTGTCGCAACAAATATTATCGCCCCGTGTACAAAAAAAGGTATTGCAACAAATTGTTCCAAATCTTTTTCGAACAATAAGTATTGTTACAAAATAATAGTTAAACAATATGTTATTGCGTTGCAACAAAAAAATTTAAACAATTCAACAAAAATCACAACCTATTGCAACAAAAAAAATTATTTGCATCAATTAAAAAGTTGATAAGCAACAAAATAATTTGTCACCGTTCCAGTTGCAACAAAAATTATCCCCCATTTCAACAGAAAATCAATACGATAGCAACAATAAAATCATATGTTTACAACATGTGAAAAACGCATAAAAACATATCATTCCAAATGAAATCTGAACACATATACGCATTTCTTACAAAATCATCCAGAAAAACATTGCAACATATCGCTTGTGGTTTCTCAATAAAATGCGTGCAAATTTGTTACAAAATTTAAAGACGTACGCAACATCCAACAAAAATGACGAAGATACTTAGCGTATATAACTATGTGTAGTGGGCTGTTGAAAATTTATTTTAAGACCAAAATTGGGCTAAAAAATCAAATTGCTGCTAATTGGGCCTAGTCAGGCCGGCCTAAGTGGGCTGTCCACGCACAAAAAAACCCAACAAAGCAAGGGACCTACGTTTGGGAACGTTAGGTCCACCTAAAATAAGCATTTTTCCCTTAACAATCCGTCAAAACTCCCTCCGCGCGCCCGAGATCCGACCTTCAAAGGAGTATACATTTACGTACAAGCCAAGCACGGCTTAGGGATTTCGCAATATGGACGTTTCTATGGTCAATTTTTGTTTGCTTGTTTGAGGATCTAATAACCAGCCCGAATGTGACGGACCAAACAAAAAAGTCTTAGACAAGGTGATCCATTGTCGCCAATGCTATTTACTCCCTCTGTATCGAAATGTAAAATGCTTTACTGTTTTCTAGACAAAACCTAGACATGTTTTAGTGTAAGGTACACATGAATCTACACACTAAAACATATCTAGATACGTTTTGTCTAAAAAATGCTAAAACATCTTATATTTTGATACGGAGAGAGTAATATAGTGGCGTATATGCTCGCTATTTTAATTGGACGCGCCAAGTCTAATGGCAAAATTGAAGGGGTCATTCCGCATCTAATGGATTGTGGTTTGTCCATACTTCAATATGCCGACGATACAATTCTCTTTATGGATCATGACATCAAAAGGGAAAAAAAACCTGAAGTTAATCCTCTCAGCGTTCGAGCATTTGTCGGGGTTAAAGATCAATTCCATAAGAGTGAATTGTTTTATTTCGGTGATGCCCGAAATGATGTTTCGCGGTATGCCGAGCTTTTTGGGCGTGCGCATTTCCGATTAAGTATTTGGATATTCCGATTCATTATCGGAGACTCACAAACGCTGAATGTAAACTGGTTGAGAAACTTTTACAGGCTAGGTTATAAGGTTGAAAAGATAAATTATTATCCTTAGAGGGAAGATTAGTGCTGATAAATTCAGTACTTAGTAATATGATACTGCATATGATTTCTTTCTTCCAATTATCAAAAGGAGTCCTAAAAAGACTGGATTATTTCCGGTCAAGATTCTTTTGGCAAGGGGATAATGAGAAGAGAAAGTACCGCTTGACTAAGTGGAGTGTGGTTTGCCGACCTAAACACAAAGGGGGTCTTGGGATTCATGATCTCGAGGTCAGCAACAGAGCCCTCCTTGGCAAGTGACTTTTTAAGCTATTAACTGAGGATGGATTTGACAGACCCTCCTAAGAAGAAAGTATGTGAGCTATCTTAGGTTTATTGGAAGCCGGGGACTGTCACTTTTGAGCTCGTCTTATGGCCACCAATTTTTTTTTTTCCGCATGGGTCTTTCTCAAATCAGAATGGATCGGAAATTAGGTTCAGGGAGGATATATGGATGGGTAATACCACTCTTCAAGAACGATTTCCGGCTTTGTATAACATTGTGCGACATAAAACCGATACACTCGTCAAGGTGATGGAATCTTTCCCACCTAATGTGTCATTCTGGAGAAGTCTGTTTGGCCCTAGACAAGCATCTTGGAATGCTTTGTTACAGAGCCTAGCATCAGTGCAGTTGACGCAAGGATCTGTTAGATTTCGTTGGAACCTCCTTGAGAATGGAAAATTCTCGGTGGATTATATTAAAAAAAAGTTTAGTGCTGATGGGGGGATAGTAACCCGGTAGGCCAACTCCACGGTGTGATCCGGCCCAAAGGATATTGCACAGGATCCGGCTAAGAATAAAGAGACTTCTGGAAGGCCCAAAGTTTGTAGGCCTCGTAACCCGGATTGTGGGTTGCGGTAAGGAAAGCTAGGGTTTGTAAGCAAAGTTTGAATAGGACTCAAGATGTGCCTTGAAGGGCAAGTTAGGGGAGTACGGGTGCTTTATAAACCGGCCCCTAAGTTTGGTTTGCCAGAGGTTCAAGCCATAGTTGTAATACCTGTTATCGAGTATCCAGCATTATTGATATCGAGATCCGGCGAGTTATTCTCCGGTTCTTAGATCGCTTTCGCCATGTCTTCCTTTGAGCTAAACCCTCTCCCGAATACCTGTGTCGACTTGCCCCAAGATCAGTTACCCCAGGTAACATCTGCCGTGATTATCCCACGACAGCTGGCGCCCACCGTGGGGCCTGCGTCCAAAGGTGTTTACATCACGGGAGAAGCTCGGAAGAGCATGAAGAATCTCATCGTCGGAGAAATCTACGTCAATAGCCAAGGAGAGAAGATGGTAGACGATTCTGGCTGGGGGCCAGAGTCGGACCACCTCGAAACCGGATCCGTCGTGACAGTCGGCCGCATCAACGTCTTTATCGGTATGGTATGTACTTCCAATTCGAATCAAGATAACCTTGGGTCTGATTCCGTGTCAGGGGAAGACGAGCATGTTCAGTCGGAAAAAGAAGAATCGATCGGAACAACGGACCAGATAGAGAGGGAGGATGATACCGAATCTATACGGGATTTATCAGAGAATCGGTATGAGAAGGAAAACAGCGAGGAAGAACAGTACGAATCTACGCCGAACATTATGCGCCGGGTTGCAGTTTATGCGGCTCCCGCGATCAATGTCAATCAGGAAAACGCAGTCGCGGCGCCAGTCGGGGCGGCACAAGCGGTGGCCCAACAGCAAGGTACAGTTGACCCGGTCTTGGTCCGGGTCGATGGAGAATCGGCGTCAGTCACCAGTCGCCCGGCAGACGAGGAGCGACACGCAAATATGTTTGGGTTCCAAGCAAACCGGACACCGGGGACGGGCCCCTCAAACCCGCGTCACCCGGCTCTGTTTGATAATAATTTGATTTTGGACCCCACAGTCTTGGCCACAGTTATTACCCCAGAAAACGCGGCAGAGCGTGTAAGAGACCTGGACGTGGCTCGTCGTGCATTGGAGCAGCAAAGAAGGCAAGTGGAAGCAGAAAGGCAGGGGATGGTCGCGCGGCAGCGCGAATTGGATGACCGAGAGACCCGGCTCCAGGAGGAAACGACAAGGATGCACCAAAGGCACCGAACTATGCTACCGGCAACAGGAGGGGTTATTAACCCGACTGCCCTGGTGTTCACGCCTCAAGATCAGCCGATTCCACCGACGAACCAAGGGACCATACCGCGACCTTCAACGGGAGCACATCCGGTAAGCGCGCCAGCCGGGTTACCTTTGCCACAGACGGGGACGACAGCCGGCAATACCATGCCGCCACCACCATCACGATTCCGCACACCAGCAGGTCATTACAACAATCCCATGGACAACGTGTACGCAGCAACGCTCGCATTAAACCAGATTCCTGTGGGAGACTCGCCTCATGCGGAAGGAACCCGACGAGCAATCGATCTGCTACACACCGCGGTAGCACAGCAAGCCAATTATCCGGATCATAGAAGCGGAATGCATGGGACGCCGTACGCCAGTCAGCAACAGGGCAATGTCCAAGCAAGTGCGGCACGACGAAGGGAAGAGCAGCAGCAAATGCCGCCTCCACCGCGTATCCAGACAGTACCAGTAGTATCAGCAGCGCAGGCGGTGGTGGACAGTTCCAGAGCCAGAAGAGCCGGGGCCGGATCTGCTGGGCACGAATTGCCGGTGGCGCCGCACCTCGAGGCACCCCCAGCCGGGTCACGCGCCTCCCGAGTAAGACCACCCCCAACCACTCTGGCGGGACCCAAGTGCCTCTCGGACGATATCAGGGCAGAACCTTACCCGGAGAAGTTCAAAGAACCGGGGAAAGTAGTAAATTATGAGCCAACAATGGATCCAGAAACGTGGCTGAGCAGCTACGAGATGGCAATGTCAATTCGCAACGCATCCGAGAATCTCCAAGCCAAATTCATGTACTTAATGATGTCAGAGGGAGCAGCAAAGTTATGGTTCACCAATTTACCGGAAAAGTCGATCAAATCGTGGGAGGAGCTAAAGACCGCATTTATCAAGCACTTTCATGGGACATGCAGAAAGTTGTTTACTATTGATGATTTAGAAAGATACGTTCAGAAGAAAGGAGAGTCAGCACGCAGCTGGGTACGCCGGGTTATGGAGATACTCCACTCGTCTACGGATATCCAGCCTAAGGACGCGCTACAAGCTATGGCAAAAACATGTAAGTATGTTCCTTTAGTGCAAAAGCTAACTCGCATGAAATCTAGTAGGAATGCAGCGGAGGTTACAATGGGAGAGTTAATGGATGCGTGCAACAAACACGCTGCAACGGATACCACAGAGGAGGAAGTTGATGACAAGAAAGCAAAAGCAAACACAAGTAGCAGTGGGAAAACCGGCAATGGATCGGCGCCAAACAATAATGGAAGTAGCCAAAACAAACGCCCGTTTGAAGGGAATTCCGAGTTTGTAGCCAACACGGAGGCCGGGTCTTCAAGACCTAGATCCGAAGGAAATTTTAATACTGGAAATCACAATGGGGGGCACTACCAAGGACCTCCAAGACCAAGCAACAGTTGGGACATATTTAGGATGGCATGCCCGAAGCATAGCAGGAACGGCAAGCCGGCCAACCATTCATTGGAGCAATGTGCCGACTTACAAAGGTGGAAGAACGAGGAAGTGAACAGAGCCATGCGAGGTGCAGGCCGAGGAGGAGGCCCGGGCCTAGGTGGAAATTTGGGCAACGGACCGCCCCCAGCCGGCAACCCGCCAGCTGGAAATCAAGGTAACAATCAAGGGGGAGCGGGAGGTTTTCAAGCTAACCCCAAACAGCTGGGTCAATATCATGTGCACACTACGGGAGGCTCTAACAAGGATAAGAAGATACTGAAACAAGCAGTTAATTCGGTCTCTTCCGCTGTTCCAAGATATTTGAGGTGGTCAGAACAAGAGGTAACATGGAGCAGGAAGGATCACCCGGACAGAGTTGATCACCCGGGAGTCTTAGCTTTGGTAGTGGCACCACAGGTCAACGGCTACGAGCTGAAAAAAGTCTTGATGGATGGAGGAAGTAGTATCAATATCCTGTACTGGGAAACTTTTCTGCGTATGGGCTTAAAGGAATCGCAGCTGCAAAAGAGTACAACAGTTTTTCACGGGATAGTGCCGGGTCACTCAGCGTGCCCTGAAGGAAAGGTAGCACTGGAAGTAGCTTTTGGAGAGTCAAAGGACAACTACCGAGTCGAGTGGCTTACCTTCGAGGTAGTAAAGTTGCGCAGCCCTTATCATGCATTGTTTGGAAGGCCGGCTTATGCCAAGTTCATGGCGAGACCGTGTTATGTGTACCTACAGCTGAAAATCCCGGGTCCCAAGAAGACCATTACAATACACGGAAATCGAGATATAGCAGCTGAATGTGATGAGGGAGACGCGGCAATGGCCGAGCAAGCCTGCAGGAAGGAAGAGCTCAAACATTACCGTTCTCAGGTAGACCTAGAAGAGAGGACGACGTCAAAAAAGCCAACCCCTGAAGGGGACAAAGCAAAGATTAGGGCAGAAAAGGACCTTAAGATGGTAGGTTTCATCAGGGGCGAACCTTCCAAATCCCCTAACAGAGAAGAAGGCGTACTGCCGCACGCAGCTGATCACTCTTCAAGGACGGTATACCCGGATTGGCTAGCAAATCCGATACTCATTATGAAAAGGCCTAGCGAATGGAGAATATGCATCGGCCACGCCAGTGTGAGGCCGATTCCCGAGAACAATTAAAGCAGTGTAATCGACGGCAGGTTTCACACGCACTCTTTTCCTTACCAGGGTACCTAAGGGGACTGGAAGGTTTTTAACGAGGCGGCCTGCTGATTCAAAAAAGAAATTTTTATCAATAAAAGAAGATGGTTTCGAGTCTTATCAGGATCCTTGCTTCAGTTACAAGTAAGTAACGTTTTTATTTATCAACACATCAATATCATCGAAATACATTGCGTGAATATAGGTCTCCGGGGGGTGATCTGCTTCAATAAGTAATCACAAACCCGGAGACCCGGCCATGATGCCTATAAGTTATGGGGGCTGCTTACTCGTAGCAACGGGTGCGGCTACAATCCTATGACTGGACGAAGGAGCCAAATTTCTTGATTATTCTTACTTAAGCTCGATGTGACTCGCGCTAAAGTGGCATGATCTGTTCGCGTACGATTACAATCAAACTATGCAGCCCAATGGGGCTTGCTTGATCTTGTTTTTCGTATAGATGCAACGACATGGTATCCACGCGAAAGCCGGCTTACAGTACAAGATAATCAAAAGGGTCATCTAAACCACAAGTCCATGCAGAGTATAAGGCTAAAAAAGCCGGAAACTCAACAAGTATTAAGCATGACTTCAGTATTTATGTGAACAGCTATTGGTAGTCAGCTTGGTAAACATCAGTATGTCATCTGAGAAAGGCCACACCCCCATAGCTCGTACTTTGGGCCATGGGGACTGGGGACTTCGAAACAGAAACAAACTGCTTAAATACCAAAGCCTGTAAACCTTAATTTCCGAGTATTGGGGACTTAAAGAAAAGTTCATCTATCAAAACCTGCGATACTCGGTTAGCCGAGTCTCAAAAGGAAATTGAAAACAAGAGTTCGAAGTATCGAGAATAAGCTTATAAGTAACACAAGGATGGATATTATCAAAAGCCAGGGGAGGCAAAGAGTTATCATGAATCCACAAACGCAAAGTCATAGTGTCAGCACCAATGGCGCACAGGCGCACCGCTAAAATTTCATATTAGTCTCGAGAAACGCAAAAGCACTAGGTAGCATCCTACTCGGCGTCCTGAGAGTGGCCCTCCGGGTCTAGGTCTTGGACTTGCTCCTTGGCCTTGCCGGCAGTTTTGCCCGGGCTCTTCACATCTGGACGAACAGGCGGGGGCACGGCCGGTGTAGAGGTAGACGGCTTTACACCTAGCTTTGCTTCTCTCTTCGCAGTCTCTTTCTTCCTCCTAGCCAGGTCAGTCGACCATTTGTCCAACATATCAAAAGGAGGGGGTGCCTCCACCAAAATAACCTTGCCCTCAGAGTCGTACGAGCTCATAATTCTGTTTAGATCCATCTTGTCGGCCAAAGTTGTGGCTGAATGACGTACCGCAGATTGTATAGCTTTGAAGTCCTGAGGCTCGAATTTGGATCCGTCAGCTTTAAATTCTGGGAACCCGGATACTACTTTCGCCGGGTCAAGCTTAGGAAAATAAGCCTTCGCCAGCGTTAAAGCCCGGGTCATCCCAATTCGGCAAGACGAGCGCTTCAGTATTTCAATCCATCCAGGCGCTGTGGAAAAGGCCTGCATAAGATTTTCCTCACCCGGGTATACCTCAGAAGGCCACTTAATAGCATCCAGCAAAAGTTTAGTGCCGGCAAAAAATGTCCGAAGCACAGTCTTCAAAGTTTTAGTCTGAGTAATGGCGTCCTCCTCCGGAGTAGCAAGGTTGGCACCTGCAATCGGAAAACACAAAGGCATATCAGTAATCTTGATTATTACAACGGCACGGCAGAGATACGCAGGTTAACTGCAAATAAAAACTCACTCAGTAAGATGCGGTAGGTATCCGCAATTTGAGCCGATAAGTTCTTCAGCGAGGATTGGGCGGTATCGTACTTCTTCTTGTATGAGGAGACATCTTTTTTCAAAGTCTTTACCTCTGCTTCAAGGGCCTCCCTACGCTTAACTTCAGCCAGCAAGAGCTGCTCAGCCTTAAGTAACGCTTCGTCTGACTGAGTAATCTCTGCCTGCAAAGACCGGGTGAAGCTGTAAGCCGGATATCACGAGAGTATTTCCTCTGAGGAAATGATTACCGAAAAGTATTATGTGAAGTACCGAGGATAATTACAAAAAATTATACTCGGAACTTGGGGACTAGATGTATGATAGAGAGTATCAAGTAAAGGTTACCTGATGTGCTGCAGCCATGCGCTCTAGGACATTTCCTTCTGACGCTTTCATGGCGAGAAGAGCGCTCATCAGCTGGTTAAAGTCAGCGTTATCCGAGTTAGATGGCTCGGGTACCTGGAAGGTGGGAAAAGGAACGTTTCTTGTAACAGGAGGTGGCACCCGGGTCATCCGAATATCGGAGTTTGGTCCTCCTCCCGCGCTCGAAGTTGTTCCCGTCTCCTTCTCGCCTGCGTGCGAAGCGATGGGATATCCGGCGTCATGCCTAGCCAGCTCCGGTGACGACGCTTGCTCGTCGCCAGTTGTGGCGAATGCGTCGTCAGCCGGCTTATTCTCGACTCGGACCTTAGCCTCCGGGCCCTCTTCGTCGCTAATAACAACCGTGGCTCTGTAGAAGGTACGAAGGTGCAGTTAGTTTTTTGTTGTGAAAAGGTGATAAAGTTTGGTATAACTCTAAGGAAAGGAGTTTACCCGGTGTTCACCGGGAAGTCCGAGGGGAAGCCGTCACTAGACCCGGAAGAGACTGAAAAATGGCAAGAAAGGTCTGGGATTACATTACAAAGGAATGTCCGGAAAGAAATTTTGTTTACAATAAATACCAGGGTGTTGAACCGGGGGCGGCGAAGTGACCGGGTTAAGGGTCTCGTTGCCCGGATGGTTCCGGGTTACTCGGCGCCTAGTCGCGGGTGGCTCCTTCAGTTATGATCAAAAGGGGTGGAGATGGGGTTAGCCCCGGAGTGACGTTATGGGAACAAAAAAAAAAGAGAAAATGTAAGGAGATGAAGTAAAAACCTGGAGGGCTATCCTCTGGGATTTCCTCTTTGTTCCGGCTTTGGTGGCCAGCTCCGGCTCTTCCTCCTCGCTGGCGGATCCGCCCCTGCTATCCGTTTCTTCTTCTTCGCTTTGGTCCTCTCGCTCTGAAAAATATCCGAGTTGTAGCATAAAAAAGAAGAAAAGGCAGGATATAACGTGTACAAGGGAATCAAGTATGTACCTTCATCCGAGCTAACAACATTGTCTTCCTCCTCCGCATCTTCGGAGTTAGGAGGGGTGTTAACCGTCCAAAAGTCTTCATCGGCCTGAGGAGGAAATACCAAGGTAATGGTTGATATCGAAACAAGAGAAGCGGATAAAAGTAAGCTGTTAGAAGTCAAAATCAAAAGGTAGAAAACTTACTACGGGGGCTGGATTCTCGAGGGTAAAAGGTTCTAATCCGGCTATGCCCCGGATTACCTCGAGTTTCTCTGTCAGGAAACCCTTAATTGTTTTGTTAATGTCACCCGGAGCAAGGGTGCTGGTAGAGAATCGGATTGGGTCCGTGGTTTGACCCGAGTATTCGCACATCAGCTTCTCACGAATGGAGTTTGGCTGAATGCGGAAGCTAACCCAGGTCTTTACCAGGTTTAGCCCGATGAGGCCTCGGGCTGACAAGATGGAGATCCTAGCTAGCAAAGGCAAGATCGCCTCCCTGTCCGAGTCAGGGGCGAAGGCGTTGAATTTCTCGGAGATGTCAAGCTGACCCTCCGAGTAACCCGGCAACTTCTTTTCGCCGGGTGGAGAGGTATCCTGGCAGTAGAAGTATGAGAGCTGCCAGTGCTTCACATGAGAATTGAGTGTAATAGGAGGCATTAGGGAGTTCTTGCGGCGCTGGATGGAAACCCCGCCGCAAGTAAGAAGTGCGCCGTCGCCGCTTTCGCGACACGGCTTGCACTGAAAAAGTTCGACGAAGAGAGCCAGACTTGGCGGAGCGCACAAGTAAGACTCGGAAAGAACGATAAAATGAGAGATGTTTAAAATGGAGTTTGGGCCTATATCGAAAATACGGAGTTTGTAGTGGTCTAGGACGTCACGGGAGAAAGGGTGACCCGGAGGCCTGAAGCCCCGGGTCACGTGCTCAACGAAACATATTACCTCGTCCGTTGCTGGGGAAGGTCGGGTTTCGTTGCCTGGCACTCTCCAGTGGATAGCTTCCTGTGGAGGTAGGGTTCCAAGCTCGACCAACTCCTCCAGTTTGGCCGTGGTAACAGAGGACTTCCCCCAATTGGCTGATATGGAGTTTGTGGATTTAGCCTTTGCCGGCTGTTTCCCCTGCCTCTTGGGTGCCATAGGATTGACCTGGTAAAACATTGAAGGAAAGGGCGTAAGAAACAAAAACTCGGAAGTTAGTAGATAAGCAGTTACCGGCAATTTAAGCACAAACCGGGTATTGCCTTGCCGAGTCAAGTATGATGTGTCCGGGTATTGCGTGCTACTACAAAATCTATGGAGCTTTCCATAAAAGCAAATGTTTGGAGAAGTTATGAGGGTGTTTATATGCCTACCATCTGCGAATGATCCGGAGAAGTGAGATTTTCTGAGGAGGGAGAACAAGGGCGGAAATTTTATATGGCTCGAGCCTAGATTGGGGATCTTATTTCTAAATTTATGGCCATGTTAATGACTACTGGAGTTAGGAGAATAATATAGGCTATGAATCCTATCTATGGGGATGTTTATGGTAAGTATCATTGAGCTAATCCGGCGCGGCCCGAGAAATCGCGGACTACTTGATTCAGATCTGATCTGAGGAAAAGATGAGAAATTGCGAGGATGAGCCGAGGGATACGAGGAACTTACCAAAGGGGATTGAAGTAGAGCTTTGCGGAGACAGATGGCGCAAGATTGATGTCCTTTCGAGGTTGTTGGTCGGCGAATCGGGTGCTTGGCGGCGGATTTGGGAATTGGAGTGAGTCGCGCGGTGGCGGAGCGCAGGCGACGGCGGATGGGCTCCGGCGAGGTGCGTGGGGCTTCCGTGGTGGCACTCCGCGAGCTCAGATTTGAGAAGAAGTGAAATGGGGAAAATGAGCCGTTAAGAGTTGGGTTTGTCCCCTGAGCCCTATTTATAACCGCCCGGATGGAAAAGCCTAGCTTAACGGTCGAGACCCGGGAGGTGCGGAGTAATAATTGGCCATTTCGAAATTTGAAAGGCGCATTCCATGCACAGACCAATATGATCCCGAGAAAAGGGAAGGGGGGAATCTTCTTCTTGGTATCAGCGATAATTATCAAAGAAGGTGCGAAATCACGGAGTTCCCTATTAAGGCTCGAGTTTGGAAGATTAAGGGAGAACCTTTAAGGGAGAGCCGGGTCTTTGCCTGGCCCACTTGGTGCTAATTCCAGCCATTCGTCAACATATTGTATCTTGATCTTCATGTGTTTCTGTATCCAATATTTCTGCAGGGAATAGCCAGCACTTCGAAGAGTAAATCTTGGAAGCCCAGGCTATTCTGGGGACTACTGATGGGGGGATAGTAACCCGGTAGGCCAACTCCACGGTGTGATCCGGCCCAAAGGATATTGCACAGGATCCGGCTAAGAATAAAGAGACTTCTGGAAGGCCCAAAGTTTGTAGGCCTCGTAACCCGGATTGTGGGTTGCGGTAAGGAAAGCTAGGGTTTGTAAGCAAAGTTTGAATAGGACTCAAGATGTGCCTTGAAGGGCAAGTTAGGGGAGTACGGGTGCTTTATAAACCGGCCCCTAAGTTTGGTTTGCCAGAGGTTCAAGCCATAGTTGTAATACCTGTTATCGAGTATCCAGCATTATTGATATCGAGATCCGGCGAGTTATTCTCCGGTTCTTAGATCGCTTTCGCCATGTCTTCCTTTGAGCTAAACCCTCTCCCGAATACCTGTGTCGACTTGCCCCAAGATCAGTTACCCCAGGTAACATCTGCCGTGATTATCCCACGACAAGTGCAGCCTGAGATCCCAGTTGTTAATTTAAAAAATTGGAAGATGAAGATTACATTGAAAACTAAAGTGTTTGCATGGAATCTTCGTCGAGGGGTTACTCTTAGTAGTGACAACCTTGCTAGGCGAAATTGGGAAGGAAACAAATCGTGTGTCTTTTGTGCTCAAGACGAGACTATTCAACACCTTTTGTTTTATTACAATTTTGCTAGATCTATATGGTCAGCCATTTATATAGCCTCGAACTTATATCCACTTAGAAACGTTGCTAATATTTTTGGCAACTGGCTTATTGGTGTTGATTCTAGCTTTAAGCAACTATTTAGGGTGGGATCGATTGTCGTTGTTTGGTCGCTTTGACTATGTAGGAATGACAAGGTTTTTTTAATGATAAAAATGTCTCTCCTATGCCGGTCTGGTGTACGACTTTGACCCGTTCATGGGTGCCTTTGCAACGTGTTAAGCATCGTTCCCTGTTCATGGAGGTCTGTACGCGGTTGGAGGATTCAGCGAGAGCTATTTTTATCCTTCATGGATGGCGGCATAATCTTCGGATTGGTCCTCCAGCAGTCTTTACAATTTCTCATGATGATATGTATTTCGCCTTTTATTTTCGTTATTTTGACTCGTTTAGTGGACATGTGGCTGTGTGCATCTTGGCTATGCAGAGGCCGGGTACATGCTTAAATTTTTGAAGTAATAAAGTTCCCGTTATTAAAATAAATGTGACGGATTACATGGAGAATTTGATGGTTGGTATGCCCGCGTGAAACCAAATACTCTCTCGAAACAGGCTTTCACTCCGCTTTATAAATAAAGCAACCTCTACAACATTCATACAAAGTATCCGATACAACACCAAACCGCACACATGTACCAATAGCTAGGGCAACAACACAACAATGCCCAACAAAAATAAGAAAGCAAGAAAGGTGGTGGGGGGGAGGTAGACAGGGAATAGAGCCACCAGGGGGGAAGAGGAGCCTCAGGGTGGCACTGAAGAGGCGATGCGGCGAGCGACACCTAGGAGTCTATCGATGTAGTCGTCATGCCGCGCCCTATCCCGCTGCCTACAGGGCGGGTACCATTATTGAAAAAGAGCCAAACATTTCAACATAGCGTCAGAAGCACGTCGCAGAAAAATCTTCTCAATCACCATCTTATTGCGAGTCGTCCACAGTGACCAAGTCAAAGCCGCGTAACACCAGCCAGAAGAGGCGAGTGCCCCCTCCGGCCCGGTGCGCCTGGGCTTCCAGGAACTCTCTGAGGCCGGCCTGCCTCGTCAGCCCCAGCGCCTCATGAGCGAAATTCCACAAAAAACCGGGCAGCAGGACACAAAAAAAAATGTGTGTACTGGACTCAGGGCACCTACATAACGGGCACATTCCGTCCCTCGGGCCATGGTGCTTCGCCACCTCAATCCCGGAGGGCAGTCTGTCGCGTAATAGTTGCCAGACGAAGATCTTAATCTTCAGCGGTAGCGGGGCCTTCAAAAGCGGAGTAGCCCAAGACCTAATCGGGCCAGAGAACTGGGCCCTATACGCCGATTTAACCGAGAATGACCCCGAGGGGGCCAGGGACCAGGTCACCTGGTCAGGGGCCCCGGGAGGGACTCATGTAAATCGCCCCTGAGGACCTCCCACTCCGCGGTCTCAGCCGGCCCAAAAGATTGTCGGAACAAGATGTTCCAAGTCCCATTCTGGACTGCCGACGCCACCAGTTGGGAGGGCTCAGAGTAGATAGCAAAGAGTCTCGGGAACTCCAGCTGTAGCGCCCGCTCCCGAAGCCATGGGTCAAACCAAAACATGGTACCCTGACCATCGCCAATGCTGAACCTAGCACCTTTCCTAACGTCCTGCTTAATCGATTGGATGGACCTCCAAAATAGAGATCCCTCCAGTCGATCGCAGGCAAGGAGCTGGCGGTCTTGCAGGTATTTGGCTTTAAGGAGCTGGAGCCAAAGGCCCCCCACCTCCCGCAGAATGCGCCAAACCCATTTAAGCATGAGGGCGACATTCATCTTGACAGACGCCACAATCCCTATGCCCCCCATATCTTTGGAAGCGCACACATCCTTGACCATGTGGTATTTTTGTCCCCCTTTAGCATCTTGCCAGAAGAACCGCGATAGTTCCTTGTCAAACGCTGCATGGACTCCCTCCGGTAGGGAGTAGATCCCCATCAAATAGGAGGGAATACTAGACAGGAAGGACCCAATCAGCACAGACTTGCTTCCCTTGGAGGTAAAGCGTCCACGCCAGGGTTCTGCCTAATTTATTACCCTTCCCACCACGGGATCAAGGTCCTTGAGGAGGATCCTAGAGTCACTCAGAGGTACCCCTAGATAATTAAAAGGGACGGTGGCCAACCAGCAATTGAGGTTGTCCGCTATCCGATGTTGTTCCTCCGGTGTAAATCCGAGGACCACCACCTCACTCTTATCGAAGTTGATCTTGAGGCCAGACATGGCCTCAAAACACAACAACAAGAACTTGAGATTGACAATATCCAATCCTGAGCCCTCGACCATAATCATAGTGTCGTCTGCATACTGTAGGTGGGTGATGCCTCCCCCGGGGATGAGATGCCCAACGACACCAGAGATGTGGCCGGCTACCCTGGCTTTATTCAAGATAGCCGCTAGGGCATCCACGGCTAGGTCAAACAGGATGGGGAAATAGGTTCCCCCAGCCTCACCCCACAGGATGACCTAAAATAGGGACCAATGTCCCCATTTATGTTGATCGCCGTATTGACACTCATGACGAGTTGCATAATCCACGTGATGAACCTATCATCAAAATCGCGGCGTTGAAGCACCTGGCGGAGGAACGATCACTCCAGGTGATCGTACGCTTTCTGGAAATCAAGCTTCAGAAAAACCCCTCTGTGATGTTGCACCTTGAACTCATGAACAATCTCAAGAAGAGTAAGGATCCCATCATGGATAAAACGCCCCTTGAGGATTGCAAACTGAAAGGGATGCGTAATCTGCTCAGACACTTGGGCCAGGCGCATCGCACACACCTTAGAGAAGATCCTCTGGATGACATTTATGACCGTGATGGGCGTAAATAGGCGGATATCCGTGACCCCAACAACTTTTCAGATCAAGATCACCACACCATAATTTAGGCGCGACATCACGAGAGTCCCAGTATAGAATCCTGGAACATGGGCATGATCACTTCCTGAAGAGTCTCCCAGAAGGACTGGAAGAAGGAAACCGGAAGCCCATCCGGCCCTGGGGCCAAGTTAGCTCTCATCTCCATCACCGCCCGCCGTACCTCCTCCGGAAGGAACGGAAGCAAAAGCTTCGAGTTCTCCTTCGAGGAAACTAGGCCCCCCAGGGACCACGTCTCTTCAGCCAACGCAACCCCCGAACGGGGGCTAGAGGTAAATAACTCCTTATAAAAGGAGTAGATATGGGTGGACAAGTCCGCCTCCGTCTCCAGCAGCACCCCATAGTCCCAAAGAAGAGGGATGGAGCACCTCCGGCGCCGTCCATTCGCGATGGCATGAAAGTAAGCCGTGTTGGAGTCTCCCTTCACTGGTAGAAAATAGGGCTGTAGTCCCGGTTCGCCAGGGCCTGTAGTCCCGACCCAGCAACCGGGACTAGCAATGCGCGACTAAAGACCCCCCTCCCCTATAGTCCCGCCATTTACGGACCGGGACTAAAGGACCGTCCACGTGGGCGCCAGGGATCCGTCGCGGCGGAGGCCCTTTAGTCCCGGTTCTTGTGGCCAACCGGGACTGAAAACCTGCGCAGGTTTAGGGTTTTAGGCCCCCTAAACCTGGTTCCTTTTTAATTTGTTTTGTTTTATTTCTTTTATATTTTATTTTGTGTTTTATTTTAATTTTGATGAAGTTTCAGTACACATATATATATATATATTTTACGATACTATATACATGCATATATATATATGAAATTTCAAACAAGGAGAATTCAATAGGAATATATAATATATATTCAATATCGGGTGACCATATATACAACCTCGAACAAGTTTCCATATTACACAATTAAGATGGATGACCATACACAAATTCGAACAATTAAGATAGCTTATGCGTATAATAGTCATCGTCGGTGGATGCATGGTACTCTCCTTCCTTATCGATGACATGCCTAAGGAAAAATCCTGCTATTTCCTCTTGAATTGGTCGGAAGCGAGCTTCTGGAGTAAGCGCCCTCCGCAAGTTATTGAGACCCCTCCGCGTGGCCTCGTCCTTCTTCCTCTCAGAGATTTCTTTCCTTATGTTCTCACAGACATAGTATCCACATAGACCGGTCCCCGGTGGCTGCTTATCCACTCCTTTGACCACATTTTTAAATTTTAGCTCATTTTTGAATCCACCGACATGTCCAAGTGAGAACTGTCTCCAAACTCTACATTGCAAATAAAATTAAATGAACAAGGGAGTTATTAGCTTAGGAAATGAACAAAAGAGACCGATCGATATAGAGCGCAAATGATTGAAAAATAATTACCTTTGCATCATTTTTCTCATGTTGATCCAAAGATCTGTATTTGAATTCATAGAGTCAAAGATCAAAACTATGGAGTTCTGAAGATCAATTTTTAGCAGAATCCAGTGGAACCTGCGGACACGTTAGATGCACAGTCATGCATAACTTATCGATTAGACATACCATGCATGGAGTAAACAAAAGAGAATGGGAACATGAGAGAAACACTCACCCAAACAGGTAAGGAAATAGAATATATCTTTTGGATTCATGCTTTTTAAAAAATTTGTACAAGTCTTTCTCCACTTCTTTGGGGTGACGTTCTAACATAGTTCCATTAATGATTTGTGGGTCAATGAACCCAACATCATGGATGAGTCTTATTTTGCATTCCCAAATCTTCAATCTGCATAATAGCGTACGCAACAATATAGTTAGGACAATATATATATATATATATATATATAGTGTAGGCAATGAAGAACGAGATGACGTAGAAATAAATCACTTACAGAACGTAGCAACTCAGGATAGATTTGTCGAGCTCACGCAGATTGAACAGCTGGAACAATTCACTCATCTCAACTGTTACAGAGTACTTTTTAGTGTGATGCTCCTCTGTATAATCCACATACACAAATTCTTTGTCGGTCCATGTTATGAAATGTTTGTACCAACGTAGCAGAGCTTGCATTAGTGGTGGTAGATCCTTTTCCTTCGCAGGCTCGACGAGAGGCCCTTTGTTCTCATATTGTAATCCTACCTCAGCCACTGGCGCATCGTCTAGGCCTAAAAAGAGACGAAGAGATATACCGGCCTCGGACGCATTTTGCATGGCAGTAGGTACAGTCAATACCATTTCTGCCACAACATTTATGACCTCGGGGTCCTGTTCCGGAGCGGCTTTCACTATGAGCGGGGGGATCGATTTTTTACTCTGCATCCCGAGCTGGGCAACTTGTTTCCCGCTTTTTTTCATTTTTCCTTTTCCTTTCTCCTCCTCCACTATTTTTGCTTTCTCTTTCTCCTCCTCCAATATTCCTGCTTGCTTACGAAGTTCATTATCATAGTCTTTAGGAAAATTCTTCTCGGCTTGGGACGGTGTCGACAAAAAACCCGTAGCCCAATAGTCTACAATCGGAGGGAATACTTCCTTGGGCTCAGGCTCCTTTAGCGCCTTCAGTCGGCCCTTCCATTTGTCAACGTCAGCCTTCACGGCCAATTTGGTTTCAGCATCACTAAGTTCCCAAGGCCTTGGGGGGAGAGGCTTCAGTGATGGCTCCGGTACCCGTGTGGTCTTAGCTACATAAGGCTCCGGGTTAATAGACCAAGAGCAGGTTCCCTTGCTGTCCGCTGCCTCTGTTTCTTTGCTGGAGGAGGAATGGAGGGCGACGTCTGCTTATCCTCCGGAGGAGGAATGGGGGGCGACGTCTGCTTTTCCTCCGGAGGAGGAATGGGGGGAGACGGGTGCTTTTCCTCCGGAGGAGGAATGGGGGGAGACGACTGCTTTTCCTCCGGAGGAGGAATCGTGGGCGACGGCTGCTTAACCGCCGGAGGAGGAATCGTGGGCGACGGCATCTTACCCGCCGGAGATTGTGGATCGGGGGACGGCGTCGAATGGCGTGAAGGAGGCGTAGGTGAACCAGCACCACCACCACCACCAACACCAGCACCTGCACCATCGGAGGGGGGTGGACTTGTTAGCCTTGGCGTCTCGCCTGGAAACACTATGTACTTCTTTTTCCATAGAATGAACTGGCGCTTGACATCTCCAAGTCTTCTCTCCCCTTCGGGTGTAGCTATGTCAATCTCCAGGTCCTCAAACGCTTGGACTATGTCTTCCACCGTTACTCGAGCATAGCCATATGGAATGGGGTTGTTGTGATGGAGTGCTCCAGGTGTAGATGGTAAAGCACCGCCGGTAGCTACCTTCATGGAAATGTTCCCCACGGGATAATGCAGATCACATTCTTTCATCTCCTTTACATCATCCACGGGGTAGTGAGGCTCCGGTGACGACTCTCGATCATCGGTGCATTAGCACCTGCAGTCAGGGCCTCCGTGGAAGCCACGCTGCTTCTCCGCTGATGCTGGCTTCCGAGATCCGCTGCATGTTCTTCATGCGGCCCTGCAGCCGCCGCTTTTTCTTTCTCAAGTATTCCCGCCACGATCTTCTTCAACTCATTAAATTCCGCTGCAAGATTCGACAGTTGATCTGCAGCCCGGTCCGTACCTCTCTTACGGCTTCTGTAACAGTACGGGTCACCATCCTGGGAAAACCCTACTTTCCACGGCAATCTGCCTTTGCCTCGTACATGTCCTCCGTGTTCAGGATTCCCGAGGGCATGGGTCAGTTGGTCTCTCTCTCTGTTGAACGTGATCACGCCCTGTTGAGCTAAGGTCATTGCGTCAACAAGGTCTTTTGTGGGAGCAAACTTTTTCTGCCGGTGAACACACTCCCCTGTCTCCGGGTCTAGCGATCCCCCATGCCCGTACCACCACATTTTGGCTCTTTCGTCCCATCCCTCTGTACCTAGACGGATTCCTCTTGCCCTCAGGCCGTCCTCCATTGCCTGCCACTTAGGCGCCAAAACGCGGTATCCTCCTGGCCCCATAACATGATGGTACTGTTTCTTTTCCGCATTAGCCTTATTTTTTGCCGACATTTCCTTGAAATGCTCCGATTTATGTTGCGTCACAAATTCTATCCAATCGTCTCTCAGTTTCTCATGTTGTCCAGTGAAAATCGGAGTCTTGCCCTTGCTGACATATTCACGGAACAATTTTTTCTTGAAGTTCCGGAATGCTTCGGCCATCTTCTGAAAAGCGAACTCTTTGACTATCCTCCTCCTCTCACGTCCACCCGGAACGTCCTCACCGAATTCATCTTTTTTGTTGTATTCCGGAGGTAGAATGAAATGTGCAATAAGCTTTCTAAACATAATCTTTTTCGTTCTCTTGTCGACATAAGTGAAACCAACACGTGCTTTCTTTGGCTCCTTCCATTCCTGGACGGTGATCGGGACGGTGTCTCTAACAATGACTCCACATTGGTTGATAAACTTTGTGGTGTGTTGTAGGGGCTTGCCGATTTCACTGACTGATTCAATGGTATATGTTTCTCCATCTTTCATCGACTTGGATTTGCCACGCTTTGTCATACTAGATCCGGCCGAGGGCTAAAATAAGAAAGAGAGTCGCGCGCGTTAGTGCATATGTATTCACATTTCAGTAAGTTTGTATCACGAGAGTCCCAATGTATATATATATATATATATATATATATATATATATATATATATATATATATATATATATACCTCGCCGGAGGTGGTTGTTCTTTGCAATTGGAGATCGTCGTTTGTCGACGGTTGACCTCCGTCATCAATGTCCATTCCTTCAGCTCCTTGATCATCGACAATGTCCGTTCCTTCACCTGTTTCATCATCGACAATGTCCGTTCCTCCACGTTCTTGATCATCAAGGTTCAGATAAGAAGAGACTACATCGTCTTGTTGCTCATCTTCTGGGCCCGGCACATAATGGGTCTGGTTGGCTATCATGCCGTATATAATACCTTCAGCCTCCTGCTCTGTATACGGCAAGGCTCCATTGTCCGCCATATGTCACTCCTGCAGACATGCATATAGTAAAAATTAATTAAGTATATAGGAGACTTAGCAAATATTACACCCTCTATGTCATATGTCACTCCGGTGGAAGAACGATGACCACCGGAGGGGGAAAACCATACTTTAGAGGTGTGTCCAAGATTAGTTTCTCAAATGACTTGGAGAACCCCATAGCTACGTTGCATTTGCTTTTCTGGTCATTTTGGTATATTACACTTAATATTCTGAATTTATTGAATTAAAACTTATTTTCATTATTTTTTTGACTTAGGAATATTTAGGGTTAGTAGAATTAGCAAATATTAGTACAAATATATTTTTAGGGTTAGTAGACTTAGGGTTAGCACTTTGCAAAAAAAGAGTGCAGCCCAACTTTTGACTTAGGAATTTTTTTGACTTGGGATTTATTTTAACTTAGTAGGAAATTTTTTGACTTAGGAATTTTTTTGATTTAGGATTTATTTTAACTTTGCAAAAAAAGAGTGCAGCCCAACTTTTTTTTTTGAGAATCCGAGTGCAGCCCAAGAGCGTTTTTTTTTTCTCTCCCGCAGGCCGTGACGTCAGCGTGACGTCAGCGCCTCTGTTTCCTCCTCCTCCGTCGAGGGCCACGGCGCCACTCTCCTCTCTCCCCCACGAGCACGGCCACGCACCACGGCACGGCCACGGCCACGGGCACGGCCACGGCCACGGGCACGGGCACGGGCACGGCCACGGGCACGGCCACGGCCACGGGCACGGGCACGGCCACGGCCACGCACGACGGCACGGCCACGTACGGCCACGGGCACGGCCACGGCCACGACCACGGCACGGCCACGGCACGGCCACGGCACGGGCATGGCCAAGCATGCACGCACGGGCACGGCCAAACTCTAAACAGATCCTCCGGCGGGGGCCACGGCCGTCGTCGTCGTTTAATTCCGATCGTCGTGCACGGTCCTCCAGAGATCCTCAAGAACGCACGGGCGGGCACCTACCGGAGACAGAATCGGCGAGGGCGGCGGGCAGCAACCGGAGACGGAATCGGTGGGGGCGACGGGCAGCAACCGGAGACGGAATCGGCGAGGGCGGCGCGGAGAAGACGAGATGTGTTTGGGAATTTTTGGGGGCAGAGAATATATAGGGGCAGCCTTTAGTCCCGGTTGGGGACACCAACCGCGACTAAAGGCCCCCCCGCGGACCTTTAGTCCCGGTTGGTGTCCCCAACCGGGACTAAAGGGGTATTTTTTTCGCGGCGTTTTCGTTCCCGCGCGGAAAGAGCCTTTAGTCCCGGTTCGTGACAGTAACCGCGACTAAAGGTGGTTTTTCAAATACTTTTCCTTTTTCCAATCTTAAAGTACAAATAATATATCAGAAAATTTTGAAAAATAAAACTAATTCTTTTTAAAATCTTAAAAATACAAATAATATATCAGAAAATTCAGAAAAATAAAACTAATCATAAAGATTCACACACATCTTGAATATATATATAGATAAAAAAGGCAGTACATAATGGCTAGAGTGGATCTAAACCTAAACGGAGAGCATAGATGCATGATCTGATATCTGCTAGTCATACTCCTGCCTAGGCCTATAGTACATGTACTCGTAGTCGCCGTAGTCGCCGCCGCCTTCGTCGTCACTATCGTCTGACGGTGCTCTGCACTCCCTCGGAGGATCACGACTCCAGGACTGGGCCTGAGGGTAGCGCAGGCGGGGGATATCGCCGGCCCTGATGTAGTCCATGACGCTCTGTAGAGTCCGGCCGGACCACCATAGCCGACGACCGGCCTTGTGAAAGTTCCCAGGAGGCAGGCCGTCCTCCTCATACCTGGCGAGCGCCCTCTCACGCCGATTGATGAAGAAGGCATCCCAAGTATGTTGGTTATCGGGATGCCAACTGGGATTCCTCCGCTGCTCCGGCGTGAGCTCGTGATAGTAGTGGTTCGTGATGGCCGCCCGACGCGCCACACCTTCAGGAAGAGGAGGGACCGGCACTCCTCCGGCGCTCAGCATCCAACCGGCGGGAACGTTGTAGCCGCACGGGCAGGGGTAGCATCCAACCGGCGCTCAGCATCCTCCGGCGCGGCTGAGCGGGCGGAGCGCCGCCTCGAACGCCACCTCGCGTTAGATGCCGCTCGGGAGGCGAGGACGAGGGCACTGCAAGAGCTTCGTCGGGCCGACCGCGCCGGCGAAGTCTGGGCCTCCGACGATCCGAGGTGGGGGCCTATCTCGGACATACCATCATGCACATCCGACGACGACGAGGAGGTCACCGACGAGTTCGCCGACGTCGATGACCCGGAGGAGGTCACCGACGAGTTCCCCGACGACGACGACGAGGAGTAGTGTTCGTATGTTCTCTCTTTTCAATAAAAGAATTTGTATTCCGCAAGGTTTGTATGTTCGTATGTTTTCTGTTTTTAATAAAAGTTATGAAATCAAATATTTTATCTCACAAAGTTTTGAGACATTTAAGTAACTTTCTGTTTTCCATGCTTTCCACTCGTTTTCTCAAATATTTTGCAAAGGAGTTAGTCTTAAACACATCAGAGATAATATAATTCACATGATCCATTCAAAAAAGTTTGGTACACAATAAATTATTACACATCAATTCTTCCCTTGTGTCCCTGCTTTCTTACGATCTGGCCGTATCCATGGAGCATCCTCATCATTTAACTTAATGCTTGGGTCAGTGTTGACTTTGAAGGGCGGAATTTCACCAAACATATTATAATCTTCTGACATGTCTGTCTTGTCCTCCACTCCCACGATGTTTCTTTTCCCTGAAAGAACAATGTGGCGCTTTGGATCATCACATGATGTACTGATCGTTTTATTATCTTTCCGTTTCCTCGGTTTGCTACTCATGTCCTTCAAATAGAAAACCTGAGCGACATCTTTGGCTAGGACGAATGGTTCGTCAAGGTAACCAAGATTGTCGAAATCCACCATTGTCATTCCGTATTGCTCGTCCACCTTTACCCCACCTCCTGTTAGCTTGAACCATTTGCACCGGAACAAAGGGACCTTAAAGGAGGGTCCATAGTCAAGTTCCCATATCTCCTCTATGTAACCATAATATGTGACCTTTTGCCCAATCTCGGTTGCTGCATCAAAGCGGACACCACTGTTTTGGTTGGTGCTCTTTTTATCTTGGGAGATCGTGTAAAATGTATTCCCATTAATCTCGTACCCTTGGAAAGTCGTTATAGTCGAAGATGGTGTCTTGGCCAACATGTACAGCTGATCTCCAACATCATTGTCATTCATTAAATGTTTTCGCAACCAACTGCCGAAAGTCTCCATGTGGGCCTTTCTAATCCATGATTCAGGCTTCCCCGGGTTGTTCGAGCGTAAAATATTCTTGTGTTGCTCGAAGTACGGAGCCACCAAGCTCGAATTTTGCAGAACTGTGTAGTGTGCTTCAGTCATAGAATGACCGTCCATACATATCGTTGATTTCCTTCCGATCGTGCCTCTTCCACTTAGTCTCCCCTCGTGCCGCGATTGAGGAATACCAATCGGCTTAAGGTCAGGAACATAGTCAATACAGAACTCAATTACCTCCTCATTTCCATAGCCCTTTACGATGCTTCCATCTGGCCTAGCACGGTTACGAACATATTTCTTTAATACTCCCATAAACCTCTCGAAGGGGAACATATTGTGTAGAAATACAGGACCGAGAATGGAAATCTCTTCGACTAGGTGGACCAGGAGGTGCGTCATAATATTGAAGAAGGATGGTGGAAACAGCAACTCGAAACTGACAAGACATTGGACCACATCGTTCTGTAACCGTGGTAGATCTTCTGGACTGATTACCTTCTGAGAGATTGCATTGTGGAATGCACACAGCTTCACAATGGCTACTCGAACATTTTCCTGTAGGAGGCCCCTCAAAGCAATCGGAAGCAATTGCGTCATAATCACGTGGCAGTCGTGAGACTTCAGGTTTTGGAACTTTTTGTCCGCCATGTTTATTATTCCCTTTATATTCGACGAGAAGCCAGACGGGACCTTCATACTGCTCAGGCATTCAAAAAAAATGACCTTCTCTTCTTTCGTAAGAGCGTAGCTGGCACGACCTTGAAACCATTCCGGATGCCGGTCATCTGGGTCTTTCAAAAGTTGCTGATCCCGCCGTGCTTCCTTTGTATCCTTTGTCTTCCCATACACGCCCAAGAAGCTTAGCAGGTTCACGCAAACATTCTTCGTAACATGCATCACGTCGATTGCAGAGCGGACATCTAGGACTTTCCAATACTGTAGCTCCCAAAATATCGATTTCTTTTTCCACATGGGTACGTGCCCGTCAACTCCCTGCGGAACTGATTGTCCGCCAGGTCGACCCTTTCCAAAGATGACATTCAAATCCTTGACCATATCAAATATCTCAGCTCCAGTACGTTCCGCAAGCTTCGGCCGGTGATCTGCCTTGCCATTGAAATGCTTGCCTTTCTTTCTTACGTTATGATTTCGGGGAAGAAATTGACGATGACCCAGGTACACGTTCTTCCTACAATTATCCAAAAATACACTTTCAGTCTCATGTAAGCAGTGCGTGCATGCTTTGTATCCCTTATTTGACTATCCCGAAAGGTTACTGAGAGCAGGCCAATCGTTGATGGTTACAAAAAGCAACGCTCGTAGGTTAAATTCCTCTTCTTTGTGCTCATCCCACACAGGTACACAAGGTCTGCCCCACAATTGTAAAAGTTCATCAACTAATGGCCTTAGGTACACATCGATGTCGTTGCCGGGTTGCTTCGGACCTTGGATGAGCACTGGCATCATAATGAACTTCCGCTTCATGCACAACCAAGGAGGAAGGTTGTAGATGCATAGAGTCACGGGCCAGGTGCTATGGCTGGAGCTCTGCTCGCCAAAAGGATTCATGCCATCAGTACTTAGACCAAATCTTATGTTCCTTGCGTCAGCTGCAAAATCTTTGAACTCTCTGTCGATCTTTCTCCATTGCGTTCCATCAGCGGGGTGTCTCAACTCCCCGTCGGACTTACGGTCCTCTTTGTGCCATCGCAACAACTTGGCATGCTCTTTGTTCATGAACAGGCGTTTCAGCCGAGGTATTATAGGAGCATACCACATCACCTTGGCGGGAACCCTCTTCCTGGGTTTCTCGCCCTCAACATCGTCACCAGGGTCATCGCCTCTGATCTTATAACGCAATGCAGTGCATACAGGGCATTCATTCAAATCCTCGTATGCACCGCGGTAGAGGACGCAGTCGTTAATGCATGCATGTATCTTCAGAATCTCTAAACCTAGAGGGCACACAACCTTCTTTGCTTCGTACGTACTGGCGGGCAACTCGTTATTCTTCGGAAACATATTCTTCAACATTTTCAGCAAATTTTCAAATGATGAGTCAGCTACACCTTCCCGTGCCTTCCATTTCAGCAAATCCAGTGTGCAGCCCAGCTTTTTCAGACTATTGTCGCATCCTGGGTACAGCGACTTCGTGTGATCCTCTAACATGCGATCCAAATTCTCCCTCTCCTTGTCAGTTTCGCAGCGTCTCCGTGCATCAGCAATGGTCCGACCAAGATCATCAGCGGGCTCATCATGTGCCTCTTCTTCACCTTCACCAAACCCTTCCCCACCTTCAGCATCATCCTCCATGAAGGTATCACCGAAAGCGTCATGATAGTTGAAATCGATATCATCCTCTTCTTCATCTTCTTCCATTCTAACCCCTCTTTCTCCATGCTTGCTCCAACAATTATAGCTTGGCATGAAACCGTGCCGAAGCAGGTGCATGTGAACGACTCTTGAGGAGGAGTGACCCTTCTCATTCTTACATTCAGCACATGGACAGATAATAAAACCTCGCTGCTTGTTCGCATTTGCCACTACGAGGAAATCTTTCAAACCCGTAGTGAACTCGCCGGAGAGTCGGTTACCGTACATCCATTGCCGATTCATCTGCATTATTATTATATAAAGTATATAATTAACCATCATGCATTTGTTAAACTAACTAGCTGGAAATAATACAAATCATGACAGGGTTCAAGTTGCTAACCGCGACCGCGGAGGTAAAATAAATGAAAACGCTCAAGTGCGGCTCGGACACTTAATATCATGTGTGTTTCATGCTATCGGGCATTTCATCGAACACCTAGTGTGCATAGTAGGAACCAAAAGCATACCCACCACCCCTTGTGAATGTTGTGAGAGCAGAAGTGACACCAAATGTGGCTAAGTGCAGCGAGCTGAGTTCTATATATAGGGATGGGTCTTTAGTCCCGGTTCACCTGGACAACCGCGGCTAAAGGCCGTGGGGCCAGACAGATGACATATTAGCCCCGGTTGGTCTGGACAACCGGGACTAAAGCCCCTCCCCTCCGACAGCTGTGGACCGAGCGCGCTGGGCCCAGACTATTGGTCGCGGGTCTCGTCCCGAACCGCGACCAAAGACCCCTATGGTCGCGGGCCGATTATTTTGGGGACTAATGGGGGCGTACCGAAGGCCTATTTTCTACCAGTGCTTAAGAATCCAATTCTGGCGACTACGTTGTCACCAGAAGACCTCCTCTCCCTTGTAGATCTCCATAAGGGAGGCATCCAGGGCATACCGCTGGCTCCACTCATCCGAGGTAAGTCCCCCTGCGTCAGCGGCCACATCCAATGTCTAGATTTGGCCAAGAAGGCAGGCTCTATTCCTACGAACCTCCGCGCCGAAGTTGGCCCCCACCCCCGCATGAATTGGCCGACGCTCTTGGCAGAGATATGCCACACATCCACTGCATTGAACCTACGCGGGGGAGAAGCTGCCGCCGCCAACTACTTACCACGAACCGCTTCCCCAAAACCAGGCTGACCAAGCTGGAAGTCTTCAAAGTGAAAGCGGTTCTGTCTAGGTGTAACTGTCCCACCGGTCGAGAAGATCAAGGGGGAGTGATCGGAGCCCACCCGCGTACTGGCACGCATCAAGCACAACGGGAAGGCCGCCTCCCACTCAATCGAGACTAGCACCCGATCCAACACACTACGGACAGGGTTCGCCTGGTTATTAGACCAGGTGTACCTCGCCCCCACCCGCTCGATATCAATAAAGGCCATATCAGCGATGAAGTCATTAAACATTCGCATCCTAGGGAGGTCCACATTATCCGAGCTCTTCTCCTCGGGAGATCGGATCATATTAAAGTCTCCCGACGCAACCACCGGTATAGTGCAGCGGTCGACCTTAACCCTCGGTTCCTCTAGGAACTCATGGGACCTACTATGATCCACGGGGCCATAGACAATAATCACCTCCCACTAGGGGTGAGTTCGTCTGTGGGTCAGGGACATGCTCAAGAATAACTTCCCGCGGTCCATATCCTCTACCTCGAAGGTATCCTCCTTAGGTCCAAGGAGGATCCCACCCAAGCGATCTATAGCCGGAAGTCATTGCCACGCAAATTTGTGGTGGCTCAGGCCTTCCAGTTCCGGGATCGAGAAATCATGACAGATCGTCTCCTGAATACAAACTATATCTGAGTCTTGATCCCAAAGGTGTTCCACCAGCTGGCCCCATCTCCCGTCCTACCCGAACCCCCGCATGTTCCAAATGAAGTGGATGACATTCATTGGGAACTAGCCGGGTTTGTCCCCTTACGGGGGACTGATCGGGCCCTACCGGAGGTCGAGGGCCGGGACGACGACTTGGCGGGTCTCCCGCGCTTCCTCCCAGTCTGGGTGGTCGCCTTAGGAGCTCCCGCACATGCCTGTGAAGGAGTAGTTCCACTACCGGACCCATGCACCTCCTGCACGGGTCGAGTGGAATCCAGGGCCCCCTGCCGCTCACGCTCCGCCTGAGCACGAGCGGCAGCAAGGCCCCCCTCGTATATCTCTTTCGCTCTAATAGCTTCAATATGCTCACATCTAGGGCCCTTCTCACCTCGAAAGACAATGTCACAGTCGACGGCCACCTGAGCCAAATGGTCCAGGTGGACCGAATCGAGCACCGAGAACCGAGATCTAAAGGGAGGGGAGGGAAGGGGGGAGGGGTGGGCGGGCGGAGGAAGGTTGAGACATACCCGTCCCCGGATCGCGAGCCGCCCGTCGGCGAGAAGCCACCGCCTCCACCATCGGCACCGTCAGCTCACCCCTAGCCTTCGAGGCAAGTCTCGCACTGGCGCGGGTAGGCGGGGGCGGAGGAGGCCTCGGGCGACGCAGGGGGCGGTCCCTAGGGTCAGACACGGGAGTGTCGGGGAAGACCGTGACTACCTCCAAGGACCCAGCAGCCGGCGTGGCAGGAACGAGCGAATAGGATCCTTGGGGCGAGGCCGGGGGGTCCCCGGCGAGCGGTAGTAGCAGAGGACACCAGGCGAGCGCGGGGAGTCAAGGGCCTGCACCACCATTCCCACACTCGTCGAGTCCTCCTCCCCCTCCGCCTCCTACGGGTGAGAGGCATACGGGACCTGGGAAGCAGCGATCTTGCCAGCGAGATCATGGACCTTGGTCCCGCACTCAGGTTGGAGTCGTACTGTGAGAGCTGGAAGTCAGACAGTGAAGACTGAGGATCGCGAGGCACGGAGTTGGTAGACGAAATGCGCAGTCTGGCAGGCGCACTCTGCGCCACAAAGGCCAGCTCTGGCACAAACTGTCCCGACGAAGATGCCTGGACCAGTGCCGCTTCCCTAGCCACCACTCCTAGCGGCGGAGGAGATGGGGAGTGCTCCCGCACCACAAGGGAAGGCTGCACCACCGTCCTTATGGCCGTTGGAGTGGCCGTCATCAGAGGAGGAGTTACCATCCTCTTGTTGCGAATATGCCCTAGAGACAAACATGTATAATATAATTCCCAATGTATTCATAAAGTTATTAAGTCATCCTTGTTTTGAACATCTGATATATGTCATTGAATATGCGATACGATTGTGGAACTATGTATTCATGTTGTTCATGCTAAATTGTCCTTGGTCATTAAGGTTGTGTTGGATACACACCCTAGACTAATGTGAGTGTTGGCTGATGACTCGGTTCCACTTGTCATGGGCATGGCGATGCCATTCCAACGTTCACAGACTCAGCTAAAGAGTTTAGCAAGTCTGACTGACCCATATTGAGATGCAACGAGTAAATCGTCATTTGCATGTCTCAATCAATGTAATCCTTAGACCTGAGGTTATCGCTCAATCCGAGTTGTGGATCACGGACTTAGGTTCTGTCAAACGTTGTTCCGTGACAAGGCAATTATAAAGTCAGAGTTCGGGTCGAATGAGAAGCAAGCTGCGTGATGTGGATAAATCAAGATGGGATTTTGCCCCTCCGACTGGAGAGATATTCTCTCGGCCCTCTTGAGTGATGTGATTCTAGAAGCATGGCCATGCGTGACTCGGTTAAGTATTAACTAGGTCTATTGACTAAGAGTTAGTCAGATGAATCATATATAACAAACCGAGAAGAGAGTTGAGCTATTTAAGGGATGACGATAATTCGCCTATAGTTCGACCAGGTATATCGTGAGGCAAAAGGGACACAGATGAAAGTCACATTGGAAGATATGGCGTCATGACTCTATGGCACTTGGGAGTCGGCACGTTCTGCTAGGAGCCGCTACCGATTGATCGATTGGGAGTCGGAATCCAATCGTGTACAAGTCGTCATGAACCTGCACGGTCGCACACTTAAGAGCGGGAGCAAGTATATTGGTCGGGTTGGACCCGAACCGGAAATGGACTAAATTAGTTAGTTGGACTCATAGAGGGAATGGGCCACAAGCGTTGTGCAGCCCACTTCCACTCGCTATATAAAGAGGGGCGCAGGTTGCCCAACGTGCATAAGTTTCCACTCCCATGCGTTGGGAACCCTAGCCCCACTCAGTCCAGCCGCCGCACCGGATCTAGCAGTACGTCGTCAGAGCTCCTCCTCGTACGTGTGGATACCGGCAGAGGTGTTGTACGTTCAACACTTCGACGATCGCGGGATTGGATCGGCTGGATCGGATCGTGGGACTATACTGCATCGATAATCCGCAACTGCGCGTCTAGTGGTAATCCTCGTGGCCTTCTACCTCGGCTAAATCTTGGAAGTACCGCGTAGAATTTTTTGTTTATCTCTACGCGCGCCAACACCTCCTTCCTAGACCGGTCCTCGCCCCGAGCGGTTGTGGAGTGGGGACGGCGGGCGATGAGAAGAAGGGGAAGCAGAGTGGCCCTCCTCGTCCTCGACCTCCACCGAGATCTGCCCTTCCTGCCAAAGAAGAAAGGCGGAAGAGTAGCCGGTAGCCTAGCGACGTTCGGGACGAGGACCCGAATGCGGAGCGGACCATCCTCGGGCAATGAAAGAGGATTCAGCTCCTGTAACACTCCCACCGCCTGAGAAATTCGAGCCACAAACTGGTGCGATGAAACCAACTACTAAGAGCATCTCTAGTAGATACAATGAAGCAGTGGCGGAGCTAGCTCGCTCTAGAAGCCCGGGAAGAGTTCATGTCCACTTCCATAGCTAGCTTGCAGTCAGCGTTTTTAGCACTTAATCTTCTTTAATCTCCCTAGGAGTTCACTGAGTGTAGCCCGGGCAGCCGTCCGAGCATGCCGGGCCATGGCTCCGCCAGTGATCGAAAGTATGACATGCATCCCGTGGTTAAGGGTCACTGTAAACTCGTTTTGCAGGTCCTCCAGTGTGTTCCACGAAGAACAGAAACCGTGAACATTGAACTGCAAATCCAAAAGAAGAAAGTCCAATTTTCGTCCCTAAAATTTTGAGAAAGTTCACTTTTGATCCTAAAACTTTTGTTTGGTCTAAAACAAACCTTGACCTCCTGAAAAAGTTCACATTACGGCTCACAACCAAAAAACAGTTAATGTGCTTCCCCATCGTTTCATCCTCTTGAAGTTGACCGACTAGTTGTGTTGCACAGCTTGAGGGAACAAGTATGTCAGCATGAATCGAACACGAGATGCCATCAGCGAGCGTGGCTGCTAAAGGATGCCCCCGATGAGTGTGATGCTAACACTGAACTTGACATCAATCCACATGAATAGGGAGGTTTTCATGTGCAAACATGTTGGATGTGGTCTTGCAAGAGCAGGTCAACATGGGTTAGCCGGAGGACATCAGAGTGGAGCCGGGGGTGCTTTGGAGGTTTCGGGATTTACAAAACGAGTAGGGATATTACTCGGTGGAACACATGATCAAGATCTGGTACCCAGCCTGTTGTTTACTCTTTTTTGCTACATGTTTCCCATGCAAGATTTTTATTTCAGTTAGATGTGATATGGACTTTTCGAGGAGTTTAGGGTTCATTTTGGACCAAACAGAAGTTTTAGGATGAAAACTGAACTATGTGAAAAGTTGAGGGATGAAAAGCGAACTTTCTTCAATCCAAAACTATGAATGAAAGTGGGAGGTGCATACATTCAGACTCACTTCATGACACAAATAGCAGTGCGAGAACCTAATCTACGATGCGACGATGCCATCGTCGGAGCTTCTATACATCGCACTACTCGTCGGAGTCTCCGAGGTTTATGACGATGCCCTTGAGCTTCTTGGAGCTCCCTCTAGGTGCGCTGTCTTCGTGGAGCTCCCCTACGCTGCACACGAGCAATATGGCGGTGACCTCGTCTAAGGCCCCTTGGGGACAAAATCCCTGGGGCCAATGTCGTTGGCTAATACGGCAAGGTCAAGTGCCTCGAACTCGTCCTCCTCCTTCGTCTTTGGATGCAACAGCGGTGTGTGGGACGTGCCCGACGAGCTCCTCTCACCAGATACGTGTTGCAGTGTGTGGGGTGAAAGCGCCTGCATCTGTGGCGTGGTCGGCTGTACCTGTGGCGCGGGCGGCGCGGGTGCCAGCAACCCATGACGGAGGTCGAAATCCTATGTCTCGCACCGGGAGAGAGAACGCGGCGGCGAGAGGCTATAGTTGGTCCATCGACGCGCATCGCGCTTCCGCGCGGCATTGGCGGTGGCGCAACAACGATGCTCCTGCATGTGCGGTGGGAGGTGGTTCATGATGGATAGAACGCCCTAAATCGGTGGCTGAAGGCTAGGGGGAGGGGACCGGAGGCGAGAAATCGGGATCGATTTTGGGAGGGGTGGAGGCGGCGGCAGAAACAAGGGTTTCGATATGCATTCCACCGCTCACCCATATTAAATAGAGACCTGCGGTGGTTTTGTTCTAGCCACCAAACTGGACCAGGCCCGCCAAGTTGTCGAAACTTTGCAGTTCCGACGGTTTTGTCGTATCTGCTAGAGATGCGCTAAGCAATATAACGAGCATGTGGTTACATTGTGGTTGTTCCCACAACTGGAGCTAGATATGGAGCAAGACTGGTGCTAACTATCATAAAAAAGTCGCAAGACCGTAACCAAAACACAAAATAAAAAAAATCCGATTCCGCGAAATTGGCTCTCGCCCCGCTTTATAAATAAAGCAACCGTCCACAAGAGTCATACAAAGTATCTGATGCAACGCACACACAATGTTGGGGCCACAGCACAACAAAGCCCAAAGAAAAACAACATGCACACACACGCTAGAAGTAGGGGCGAAGGGGGAGGGGGAGGTTGTGTGGGTAGAGAGGGCGCCAAGACCCAGCGCGGGGCCTCATGGTGGAGCCGAGGTGGAGATGCGACGCGCGACTACTAGAAGTCTGTCGATGGAGTCGTCTAGCCGCGCCCTGTCCCGTTGTCTACACAACGAGTGCCACTACTGCAAGATGTCCAATAATTTGAAAATAGAGTCAGAAACCCGCCTCAAGAAAATCTTTTCAATCACCATTTTATTGTGGATCATCCACAAAGACCACGCCATCGCCGCAAACACTAGCCAGAAGAGACGTCTGCCTCCTCCTGCATGGTGCGCCCGGGTTTCTAGGAACTTGCCAAGATCCGAGGCCTGCCACGCAGGACCTAAGGCCTCCCGTACGAAATTCCACAAAAACCGGGCAGCGAGACACACAAAGAATATGTGCATACTCGATTCTGGGTCCTGCAATAGGGACACAAGCCATCCACAGGGCCTCGGCGGTTTTGTCACCTCAATCCCCAAAGGTAGCATATCATGTAGCAACCGCCACACGAAAATGTTAATCTTCGAGGGAATCGGGGCCTTCCATAGGGGAGAGGCCCATGGCCTCGTTAGCACATCAAATTGGGACCGGTGCGCCGACTTGATCGTGAAGGACCCCAACGGGGCCAAAGACCAAGACACCTGATCAGGGCCCCCTGGCAACGCGTTAGGAAGCACACCCAGCAACTCCGCCCACGCCTCAGCCTCCGCCGGAACGCAATGTCCCAGGACCCATGCCAAAATGCCGTTTCCACCACTAGGGATGGGTCCGCACAAAGCCACGGGTCAAGCCAGAACATGATGCCCCGACAAGAATCGGCCCCTTTCCTTATGTCCTGCTTAAGAGCCTGGATAGTCGTCCAGAATAGAGATCCTTCTGTCTCTCACAGGCGAGGAGTGGACACCCCTGGAGGTATTTAGCTTTCATGAGTTGAAGCCAAAGGCCCCCCTCATCCCTTAGAGTGCGCCAAACCCATTTAAACATGACGGCAACATTCATTTTACGGGACGCCACAATACCTATGCCCCCCAAATGCTTGGGGCACAAACGTCAGCCCACTTAACCATGTGATATTTTTGACGCATATTACCATCCAACGAGAAGAAGCGGGATAGCTACTTATCAAAGGCCGCGTGTATCCCTTCCGGAAGGGAGTAAATTCCCATCATATATGATGGAATACTCGAAAGACAGGAGCCGATAAGCACAGACTTACTCCCCTTGGAGGTGCATCAAAAGTCTAATAAAAAAAAGCATCAAAAGTCTAATTCAAAAAAGGATCAAAAGTCTAATATAGAACCAAAAGTTGAAATTTGACATAGACGTTGTATTGTTTAGTGTAAACATAACCATGATACAGTCTAACTAGAATGAACCATCAATTCACTGGTTTTACTTTGTACGGTTCCATACTAGTTTATTAGTTCAAGATTGTAAGCGATGGAAGGCACGAGCATGGATTGCGTCCATGCTTGTCCAGTCGGCAGCGCTCGAGCAGGCCTTCAGTAATGAGAGAACGTCTCCCGCGTGGACCAAGGCCCGAGGGTGCTTCGTATGGTTTCTAGGATGGATACACGATACCAACTATGCTGGGCTTATTTGCTAGACCGGTGCCACAGCACGGATAGCACTGGCCGCAGCTCTCTCCCTGTTGTGCCATGTCCGGAATCCGAACTAAGCTCAACGTGGAACAGTTCATAGCTGTGCTTGTTCAGTGTTCTTCTAAAATCTCATCTCGCACGTATAGCTATCCGTTTGATCAACTGTTTCCTATTCATGTAGTATGAGCTCGGAAGTGCAGCATGGTTTCTTCTTGAAATGGTCTCTCATATCCACAACTAATCTATCCCGTGCAGAATAATCGAGACGGGCTGGGAGGCTCTCCCTATAATTATAAGGGCAAGAACACCTTGTTCAGCCAATTCATGTGAAAATATATCACATTCATCTCGTTTTCCACATTACCAATGTTAAACTGATGAAGGCGCGTCAGAAACTGTCCATGGTGTTGGAATGTTATGGGCTATAATATGGGCTCACATGTCTAGCCCATTAAGCCCACTAAAAATCCTGAAATTGTCATGGCCCATTCATGAATAATAAGTGGAGTGAGTGGGACTAAAGTTTAGTCCCACATTGCTAGTTTGAAGAGAGTGGAAGCACCTTATAAGGTGAGCCATTCTAGCTCATGTATGAGTAGGCAAGGCAAGAGGAGAGGTGTGCCACACGCGCGCTCCTCCTCCTCCGCCGCCCGCCTCGTCACGACACGTCACGACACGACGCGCCGCGGGTTGCGGGAATGAGCCGAGCCGAGAGCGTTTATTTTGTCGATTGGGAAAATTTAATGAGTCATTTAATTTGGTAATTGACGGATCGTGGAGCCGAACCGACTCAGACGTGGGGTTACGCCCACGTCTCTCCCAGCCCGCATATAAATACGCGCATACGGTAAACCCTAGCCGCTACTTCGTCATATGGTTTCGCACCACCGTTCCAAAGCACTGCGCCGCCAATCAAGTCTTCTCCATCCCTCCTTCCGGCGTGCACCGCGAGAAGGGACAGCAGGCCTCCGGAACCCCGCCTCTTGTGATCCTGTACGGGAGAGGGGCGATCAGGTTTTTGGGGAGCGCACTCGCGCGACTGCTGACGGCGACGACTTCCCCGACGACGACTTCTTCCCCGACCTCGGCAACCTCTTCATCAACGACATGGCCGACACTGGGGACAACAACAACGGCGGTGCCGCTACCGCTCCATCGTACGTATCTCTCTTTCATCTGTATGAGATGTTACTGCAATTCGTATGTCTAGTACTTGCAATAGATTGTATCAATCTGTCTACTGTGCTAGATCTAGACGTTTGCATAATTACTGTATTTGCTACTGTCGCAATTCATCTACTGCTATTTCGAATTAAATCATGTGCTAAATTGCTAATATATTCAACAATCCAAAAACCTGATTATAGGCAATTTCTTGCACCTGCGCCGTCTGTCATTGCGGCGACAAGGCCAGTCCCTTTCAAGGGCGTGGACTTTAAGAGGTGGCGCACGAGAGCAGTGCTATGGTTTCAAACCTTGCGCTGCTATGCGGCCACCAAGGGCAAGCCTGAGGGCGATCTCAATCCAGCACAGCTGGAGGCCTTTGAGGATATGGACACTATGTTTAAAAGTGCCCTCCTCGGTATTATCGATGATTCCATCGTGGATCCGTATATGTCGTTTGATAACGGCAAGGATATGTGGGCTGCACTCGAGGCCAAATTTGGGGCCTCGGATGCTGGCAGCGAGCTGTATGTCATGGAGCAATTCTATGACTACAGGATGACTGATGAGCGCTCTGTTGTTCAACAGGCTCATGAGATACAGTCACTCGCTAAAGAACTTGAGCACTTTAAGTGTATGTTACCGGACAAGTTTGTGGCCGGAGGCATTATTGCCAAGCTTCCATCTTCATGGAGCACCTTTGCTACTTCTCTAAAACACAAGAGACAGGAGTTTTCCGTAATGGACCTCATCGGATCTCTTGATGTGGAAGAGAAGGCGAGAGCAAAGGATACACGTGCTCGGGTTGCTGAGGTAGGTTCTTCTGCTCATGTGGTACAGAAGAAACATTACCCGCCCAACAAGCCTAAATATATCAAGAAGAAATCCGAGGGTAAAGGCAAGCCCGATGGCAAGTTTAAGCCGTCGCACTCTACCAACTTCAAGAAGAGAAAGGGATCATGTCACGTTTGCGGTGAACTGACCCATTGGGCTCCAAAGTGCCCTAAGCGTTATGAGCTGCAGCAGCAGGAGAACAGCGGCAAGACCGCCAATGTTGTCATGGCTGACACTGAGATGAAGGACTCTGGGTACGGTATAGTTCCCACTATTCTTTCAGTTTGTCATTCACCTGAATGGTTAATTGACACAGGTGCCAATGTACATGTTTGTGCTGATGCTTCTATGTTCTCTTCTTATCAGGTCACAGGGACTTCCCCCGTGCTGATGGGGAACGGGTCACATGCTACTGTTCGTGGTGTTGGTACGGTCGATCTGAAGTTTACTTCGGGGAAGATCGTGCGGCTGAAGAACGTTCATCATGTGCCCTCCATCAATAAAAATCTCGTCAGCGGCTCACGTTTATGTCGAGATGGTTTTAAGTTGGTTTTCGAGTCTAATAAAGTTGTAATTTCCAAGTATGGACAATTTATTGGTAAAGGCTATGAGTGCGGAGGCTTGTTCCGCTTATCCTTGTCAGATATTTGCACCAAAGTTATTAATAATGTTTGCCACGATAATGATTGTGATGTTTGGCATTCGCGACTTTGTCATATTAATTTTGGTTGCATGACGCGGTTAGCAAATATGAGTTTAATTCCGAAATTCAGTACTATTAAAGGTTCCAAATGTCAAGTGTGTGTTCAAGCTAAACAACCTCGCAAGTCTCACAAGACCGCGGAGGCGAGAGACTTGGCACCACTAGAACTTATACATTCTGATCTTTGTGAGATGAATGGCGTATTGACAAAAGGTGGAAAGAAATATTTCATGACACTTATTGATGACTCCACTAGATATTGTTATGTGTATCTTCTGAAATCTAAAGATGAAGCTTTAACTTATTTCAAGAACTATAAGGCCGAAGCAGAGAACCAACTTGATCGTAAAATTAAACGGCTTAGGTCTGATCGTGGTGGAGAGTATTTTTCCAACGAGTTTAATTCTTTTTGTGCTGAACACGGTATTATTCATGAGAGGACGCCTCCCTACTCACCTCAGTCAAATGGGGTGGCTGAAAGAAAGAACCGAACGTTGTCTGATTTGGTTAACGCCATGTTAGACACTTCAGGTCTCTCCAAGGCATGGTGGGGGGAGGCGCTAATGACTGCATGTCATGTCCTAAACCGAGTTCCCACAAAGAATAAAACCATTACTCCATTTGAGGAATGGGAAAGGAAAAGGTTAAAACTCTCCTACCTACGTACTTGGGGTTGTTTGGCGAAAGTCAATATACCAATTCCCAAGAAGCGCAAGCTTGGACCTAAAACCGTAGATTGTGTTCTTCTGGGCTATGCTTTTAATAGCATTGGTTATAGATTCTTGGTAGTAAAATCTGAGGTATCCGACATGCATGTTGGTACGATTATGGAGTCGAATGATGCGACTTTCTTTGAGAACATATTTCCTATGAAGGATATGTCTAGCTCATCAAATCAGGAGAAACCTGTTTCATCTAGTCAGGAATTAGCTGAGATTCCTGAATCCACCATTCCGATAGAACACGTTGAGAATCCCGAGGAGGATGACAATGAAGTTCCTGTAAGGAGCAAGAGACAGAGGACTGCAAAGTCCTTTGGTAATGATTTCATTGTGTACCTCGTGGATGACACACCCAGGACTATTTCAGAAGCTTATGCATCTCTTGATGCCGACTACTGGAAGGAGGCTGTCCGTTGCGAGATGGATTCCATCTTGGCTAACGGAACTTGGGAAATCACTGATCGTCCTTATGGGTGTAAACCTGTAGGATGTAAGTGGGTGTTCAAGAAAAAGCTTAGGCCTGATGGTACAATTGAAAAGTACAAGGCAAGGCTTGTGGCCAAGGGTTATACCCAGAAAGAAGGTGAAGACTTCTTTGATACTTACTCACCTGTGGCTAGACTGACCACTATTCGTGTGCTACTATCACTAGCTGCCTCGCACGGTCTTCTCGTTCATCAAATGGACGTTAAGACGGCTTTCCTTAATGGAGAGTTGGACGAGGAAATTTACATGGAGCAGCCAGATGGTTTTGTAGTACCCGGTCAGGAAGGCAAGGTGTGTAAGTTATTGAAGTCATTATACGGCCTCAAGCAAGCACCTAAGCAATGGCACGAGAAGTTTGAAAGGACTTTGACTGCTGAAGGCTTTGTTGTAAACGAAGCTGATAAGTGTGTGTACTATCGCCATGGTGGGGGTGAGGGAGTTATTCTATGTCTGTATGTCGATGACATATTGATTTTTGGGACCAATCTTGATTTAATCAAGGAAGTTAAGGATTTCTTATCTCGCTGTTTTGAGATGAAGGATCTAGGAGTAGCTGATGTTATCTTGAACATCAAGCTATTGAGAGATGATAATGGTGGGATCACACTGCTTCAATCTCACTATGTGGAAAAGGTCTTGAGTCGCTTCGGGTATAGTGACTGCAAGCCTTCTTCAACTCCATATGATGCTAGTTTGTTGCTTCGAAAGAATCAACGGATTACTAGAGATCAACTGAGATATTCTCAGATTATAGGCTCGCTTATGTATTTAGCGAGTGCCACGAGGCCTGACATCTCTTTTGCTGTGAGCAAATTGAGCCGGTTTGTTTCCAATCCGGGAGATGATCATTGGCGTGCGCTTGAGAGAGTTATGCGCTATTTAAAAGGCACTGCGAGCTATGGAATTCACTATACCGGAAACCCGAGGGTTCTGGAAGGATATAGTGATTCTAATTGGATATCTGATGCTGATGAGCTTAAGGCCACTAGTGGTTATGTTTTTACACTTGGTGGTGGCGCTGTTTCCTGGAAGTCTTGCAAGCAGACCATCTTAACGAGGTCAACTATGGAAGCAGAACTCGCAGCATTAGACACAGCCACTGTTGAGGCAGAGTGGCTTCGTGAGCTCTTGATGGACTTGCCTATGGTTGAAAAACCAATACCCGCAATCCTAATGAACTGTGATAATCAAACTGTGATCGTCAAAGTGAACAGTTCTAAGGATAATGCAAAGTCATCAAGACATGTGAAGAGGAGATTAAAATCTGTCAGGAAAATTGAAGAACTCCGGAGTTATTACGTTGGATTATATCCAAACGTCTATGAACTTGGCAGATCCCTTCACAAAGGGTTTATCACGAAATGTGATAGAGAATGCATCGAGGGAGATGGGTTTGAGACCCACGTTATGAGTTGCCCACAGTGGTAACCCACTCTATGTGATCGGAGATCCCGTGAATTAGAAGTGGGAGACAAGCTGTTGGTCGGCTGAGAGGAGAGTATCCTTATATTTTATTCCACTCCATAAAAGATGCAATACTCTCCTGATCTGTACGGTAGGTTGACATTTGTCTTAATGTGTTCCAAGTGGCTTATTTATATAAGCAGAGATGTGTCCTACAGAACATCTCCTGAGGAACTCACCTATATGAGTCTGACTGTTAAACGTCGCAGTCTATGAGAATCGGGTGCTCTCTAATAAACTCATGAAAGGCCTTCGGAGTATGACGCATACGCTCCAAACCGCGGGGAAGCCTTGCGGCAGCCTAGTATCGGTTCAGACGTTGTGTGAAACTGGTATCACAGCAAACTTGTAGTTCAAGGCATAGTCCACTATTCAAGTTGTGAACTAGTGAAGCATGATGTTCTAAGTGGAAGTTCAACTTAACAGTCTCCACTAACACCGGTATATAAACAATGTTTTGGAACAGAGTTTATGAAATGTGCTAATGACACTTTGTGGGGGATTGTTGGAATGTTATGGGCTATAATATGGGCTCACATGTCTAGCCCATTAAGCCCACTAAAAATCCTGAAATTGTCATGGCCCATTCATGAATAATAAGTGGAGTGAGTGGGACTAAAGTTTAGTCCCACATTGCTAGTTTGAAGAGAGTGGAAGCACCTTATAAGGTGAGCCATTCTAGCTCATGTATGAGTAGGCAAGGCAAGAGGAGAGGTGTGCCACACGCGCGCTCCTCCTCCTCCGCCGCCCGCCTCGTCACGACATGTCACGACGCGCCGCGGGTTGCGGGAATGAGCCGAGCCGAGAGCGTTTATTTTGTCGATTGGGAAAATTTAATGAGTCATTTAATTTGGTAATTGACGGATCGTGGAGCCGAACCGACTCAGACGTGGGGTTACGCCCACGTCTCTCCCAGCCCGCATATAAATACGCGCATACGGTAAACCCTAGCCGCTACTTCGTCATATGGTTTCGCACCACCGTTCCAAAGCACTGCGCCGCCAATCAAGTCTTCTCCATCCCTCCTTCCGGCGTGCACCGCGAGAAGGGACAGCAGGCCTCCGGAACCCCGCCTCTTGTGATCCTGTACGGGAGAGGGGCGATCAGGTTTTTGGGGAGCGCACTCGCGCGACTGCTGACGGCGACGACTTCCCCGACGACGACTTCTTCCCCGACCTCGGCAACCTCTTCATCAACGACATGGCCGACACTGGGGACAACAACAACGGCGGTGCCGCTACCGCTCCATCGTACGTATCTCTCTTTCATCTGTATGAGATGTTACTGCAATTCGTATGTCTAGTACTTGCAATAGATTGTATCAATCTGTCTACTGTGCTAGATCTAGACGTTTGCATAATTACTGTATTTGCTACTGTCGCAATTCATCTACTGCTATTTCGAATTAAATCATGTGCTAAATTGCTAATATATTCAACACATGGATCACTTGCAGATCAGTTGAGCCACTCAACAAACATGCTAATTGCATGCCTGAAGTCCCATTTTGTTTGTATAAGGCTTGCAAAGCATGACAGAGTTTGATATCAACTTACCAGCACATACGATGCTAAAGCTCAGCCTTGGAATATAGACATCTCAAGTTGCATCTTTTGTAGTATGTATTACAGGGAACTCGGCTTTAATAGTCGGGAAGATATTCATATCCTGCCTCCACAGCCTGATATTTTATTTGCAGAAACTGCATCGTCGCACAATTTGTCTTCAGTTTGCTAAGATTTTGCACCATGGGCATTATATCAAAAACATGACTTTTTTTCAACCGGCATCTTGTGATTAGACCGTTAAGGATTAAATATGCTACTCCCTCCGATCCATATTAATAGGTGCTGAAATGGATGTATCTAGCAATAAAATATGTCTAAATACATCCACTTCAGCACCTATTAATATGGATCGGAGGGAGTACCTACATTTCTGACAACCAAAAACTTTCTCTCGTTCTGTTATGTACTTCCAATTTCCATAGCTAGTCAAAGCGCCATGACAGAGGTTGTGCTGGTTTTTGCACACTGCAGTGTGTCGGTCGACATGGTTGATAATTTTTTTTTTTTTCGAGAACCCGCAGGAGATGTGCGCATTATTCGATTAAGCTTAAAGAGGAGAATACAGAGTTTGGATACAGCAATGGGAGAGCAGTACAAGCTGCCCCTCCAACCACCCTACGTTTACGTCTAGCTAATTACTCGCATGTGCCCACGTCTGCAAATCATCCAGGCCCGCCACTCGTTAGGATCCGTTGTTCGATCACCCCGGCGGTGCACTCCGCGCTCTCGAACACTCGCGCGTTCCTCTCCAGCCAGATGCTGCGTGCAGTCAGCAGGGTGAGGGAGTTGAAGCCCTTCCTCCTCTTGGCCGGGAGCCGTGCTGCAGCATCTGGCCACCAGGAGGCAAGTGTGGCCATCGGCGAGGTGCTGTAGTCCCATGGCGCCCAGGATGCCCGCCCAGAAGCTCTGGGAGAAGTGGCATCGAAGGAGTACGTGGTCGAGGGTTTCGTCAGCAGTGGAACAGAGCGAGCATGTTTTTTGGTTTGGCATGCCTCTGCGTTCCAGCCTATCCACCGTCCAGCACCGTCCCCGGATCGCGAGCCAGCCGAAGAAGTGAAACTTGAGCGGCGCGAACGACGTCCACACCTGTCTAGCCGCCCGCAGCTCGGTGGATCCTTCGAAGCATGCCCGGTAGTAGAACGCGTGGAGAATGTTCCATTGCCCGAGAGCTTCAAGACGAAGTCGTCGGGCTGCCCGGCCTGTAGCTGTACCGACTGGATGCGTAGCCAGAGCTGGATGAACTGCACCATCACATCGACCGTGAGCTGCCCCGCTATGTCGCGCACCCAAGTGTTCGCCGTGTGCCCGTCCTGCAGCGTGCGGGTACAGACTAGGCCAGGCCTTACAAGCTTGAGCACAGCTGGCGCGATAGCCTCCACATTTTTTTTTGAACAAGGCAAAAGCTTTGCCTTTTGTATTGATATAGGAGGAGAAAAACAGACCAGGCCTAAGCCTAAAAGAAAAAAGGAACCGAAATTACATTGAAACCAAACTAGGAGATTAGCACTGCGAGGGCCTTTGCCCCAGCCCGAACCCAGTTCAGGTTACGCTCCTTCCAAATTTCCCAAGTGATGAGCGTAACTGCCGTCATGATCCCCTTACGAGAAGGCGAGGGTAAGGCCGAAACACACTAGTGGAAACAGGGCCTTTTGTCCCGGGTCGTAAGGGTCATTTGTCCCGGTTGCGCAACCGGGATGGGCTAGCCGGGACAAATGGCCCTCCCCATTGGTCCCGGTTGTGCCAGCACCCGGGATGGTAAGGCTGGCCCACGTGGCGACTCTGGGCCAGGGACCGCGAGGGAGTTCGTCCCGGTTCGTTTTAGGGACCGGGATGGATGCCTTCTTAAAAAAAGAATAAAGTCCGCCCATTTTCCCTGCAGCGGCAGGTTTTTTTTGTTCGTTTTTTTTTTCTCCTGCCTCGCAATCGCCAACCGGCCTCCCCTTCCCCAACCGCTCCAGGCCCACGTCTTTAATTAAGCCCACTGACACATTTTTTAGTCAAAAAGGCCCACTGGCCCGCGTCTTTTATTTATGGACAGTCAACGGTTCGAAGGGCCCACTGGCCAGCGGCCTGTTATTATGGCCAGTCAACAGGGGCCACTGGCCAGCGGCCTGGTGGCTGGTTCGCCTGGTCCATTAAACTAAGACCGAAGGACGGTCAAAGGGCCGCTGTCCGCCTCGTCTTCCCGCCCCGCCTCGTCTTCCCGCCCCGCCTCGGCTTCCCACGCCCCACTCCCCACGCGCCACGCCTCGGCTCCCCGCATTCATGGCCGCCTGCAACCGCCGCCACGTTCAGGCCGCCGGTTGGCATGCCAGCCCAGCCCGGGTCCTTTTTAAAGGCCCCCCGCCGCCCGTACAACCCACCCACCCCGGACGCGTCCCTGGCAAAGCAACCCTAGCCGCCACCATGTCCCGCTGGTTCTCGAACTCCGGCAAGCGCCCAAGGAACGACGACGGAGGCTCGTCGAGCGGCGCAGGCCGCATCCCGCCCCCGCCGGCGGAGGCCTTCGGCTACGGCCCTGGAGGTGTCCGCCTCGGCGGGGTGCCACGCGTCCCCGCGCCACCACCGGCTGCACGCCCGCCGCCCCGCGCCGCGCCCCCGGGCAAGCGGTTCCGCCGGTACGTCCGGGTGGACGAGGCGGAGTGGCACTGGAACAATGCCACTCCGGTGTTCTACAACGACGTGCACCTCCCGGACGGCTGGCACCTGAATCCCCAGCGGATCCCAGTGCCGCCGGCCCCGACCGGCGCGGCGCTGCTCGAGGAGATCGAGCGCCGCCGCGAGCTCCTGCCGGCCCCCGCCCGCAGGGAGCGGATGTACGCGCGCAGCTCCCCCTACTGGGCCGCCTGGCTCGAGCAGGAGCACGAGCAGCGCCGCCGCTCCTTCATCCCCGCCCCCCTCGAGGCCAACGTGGACGACTACCCCCCGCCAGCGCCCGGCCGGGAGAGGGAGCTATGGCTCCTCGTGGACGAGCCGGAGGACTTCTCCGGGGAGCCGGACCCCGAGCTCCGGGCCCAACTGGAGGAGGCCTGCGAGCGCTCCCGCCGCTCCCTCGTCGACGACGAGATCAAGAGGTGGCATCGTGTCGTGGCCGCCGCCGCCGCCGACGCCGCTGCCATGCCACCGCCGCCGCCACCCCCTAACGAGCCTGCCATCCCCTGGTGGCAGGCCATGAACGCCGAGCTGGAGGCGTCCGAGGACATGCCGGAGCCGCAGCCGCTCCCACCAGGCCTGGAGTATGGCATGACCTGGGCCTGGACCGGCGGCGTTTGGGCGCCGGGGTCGCCGGAGCAGGAGGAGGAGCTGCCCCCGCCGCCGCCGCTGCCACAGGAGGTACTGCCCCCGCCGCCGCCGTACGCGCCCCCGATGCCCCCCCCGGCGAGCCCGGCCCAGCCGCCTGCCCACCCGTGGCAGGCACCCGCGTATGTACACCTCTCCGACGACGAGGACGACTAGGTCACCGCCGCCCCCCTATTCTCTATAGACAACGCCCCTAGCTAGCTACCCCCCCCCCCCAAGAAACGGCCGGCCCGCCTGTGGCCGCGCCGCCGCCCTTATGCAAGTACGGCCGGCCGCCTGTGGCCGCGCCGCCCCTATGTAAGCAAGGCCCCTGGCCCTATTTTAATATAAGTTGTGTTCCCCTAATCTACTGTGCCCCTAGTCCATCCCCGCCGGCGAATCTGTCCACTCGTTCCCGCCGCCGGCAGGGCTTCGCCCAGCCATATCCACTCGTGCCCGCCCCTGGGGTGTCCGCTCGGCCTGGAGAGAGGGCCGCGCTTTTTTATACACTTGGGCCTTTAGTCCCGGCCCGTGCCACCAACCGGGACTAGAGCCCTTTGGTCCCGGTTGGTACCACGGCCCGGGACCAAAAAGAAATTTCGAATTTCGGTGGCACCTTTGCGCGCCCAAAATTTTTTAGCGCCAAAATTTGAAAAGTGTTAAGTTTGCACATTAACAACTTTTATATACTTCCAAATTTGACAAAAATTCCAACATGAAAAATGCTAGAATTTGCAAAACTAATTTAAATCCATTTTTCGTTTAACTAAATAATTATTCTAACTATTGAAACTATTAATTATTTTTTCATTTGTATATAATTTGAATATAAATTATGAAAATTTATATTCAAATTATAAAGCGGCTCTGTGTCATACAAATTTCTGGAAATTTCCACCCATACACTTTTTGGAGCTAGGGCCTTATTTTCATAGTAGAAGTAGGGTGGCTTGTTCATCCTCTAGAGTCGATGTCAGTCCTGGCTGCTTGTCCATCCTCTACAGTCTGCTCTGCTCTGCTCTACTGCTCCTTGCGGCTCAGCTTGGTAACGGTCCATGTTTGCGTATGCTTTGTGAACTTATGGTTTGATTTGAGAATTTCAAAACTTTGATTTGATAATCTTTTGGCGGGAAGCACATCTAATCCTAGAGGGCAGAGAGCTTTCTTTGCTTCGTACGTACTCTCAGGCAATTCGTTATCCTTTGGAAGTTTTGGCTTCATTAGTTGAAGTAAAGTCTCAAATGCCTTGTCAGTCACACCGTTTTGTGCCTTCCATTTCAGCAACTCCAGTGTGGTACCGAGCTTTGTGCTACCATCTTCGCAATTTGGGTATAACAATTTTTTGTGATCCTGTAACATGTTGTCCAGTTTCAACCTCTCCAATCTATTTTCACAGTCTTCCCTTGCATCAGCAATAACTCGGCCAAGATCATCATCGGGCTCTTCTGATGCCTGTTCTTGATCACCTCCTTCTTCTGCATTCTCTTCCATTGCAGTATCGTCGTATTCAGGGAACAAAGGATCTTCTTCTTCTTCTTCATCGTCTTCCATCACAACCCCTCTTTCTCCATGCTTGGTCCAGCAATTATAGCTGGGCATGAAACCTCTCCGAAGTAGATGGCCGTGAAGGATTCTTTCGGAAGAATGTTCTCTGACGTTCCGACAATCAACACATGGGCAACACATGAAGCCATTATCTTTGTTCGCCTGAGCTACAGCAAGAAATGCATTCAGGCCTGCCATATACTCGGAGGTGCGTCGGTCACCGTACCTCCATCGCTGCCGTGCATCCATCTGCATCATATAATTAAGTTTATCAAAATACATATTAATACAGAGATAACCACAGTACATCGACAAATAATACTTTTTTATGTATCAGTTACAGATGAAAAAGATAATTTGTTAACCTCGGTCGAAGAAACCATTTTCAGTGAGCTTGTGTGCGTCTCGGGAATTTCGTCGAACACCTCGTGTGCATAGTAAAAAAAAAACAGCAACACCACACTCTCTCACACCTCCAAGCAAAAAAAAAGATGGAAGGAGGGGGGGGCTGGGGCAGTATATATAGGGGAAGGGGGCATTGGTCCCGGTTCGTGGCCTGAACCGGGACAAATGCTCATGCGCGTGCCACGTGGCATGTGGCTAGGCATTGGTCCCGGTCCGTGGCACGAGCCGGGACGGATATGCCCCCCACGAACCGAGACCAATGCGCCCAGGCGATTCCTGTTGCCCCGGGCGCACGAACCGGGACCAATGCAGGGCATTTGTCCCGGATTTGGTTGCAACCGGGACAGCTGCCCCCCGGCCCCCTGGACGAGAGGGGTTGTTTCCACTAGTGACAGCATTCCAAAAGTCTACCACTCTCGGCTTTGCGGAGGCCAGGGTTTGCAAGAGCAAAGGGCACTTCAGCCAAACAGCGGCATCCGACCAGATCCTCTTGGAATAGCGACACTCGAAAAGGATGTGTCTGGCCGTCTCGGGCTGGCACCGGCAAAGTTGGCAAACAGGCTGATGCGGCCAACCTCGGACTGCCAGTCTGTCAGAGGTCCACAACCACTAGTGGAAAGAGGGCCTTTTGTCCCGGGTCGTAAGGGCCAGTTGTCCCGGTTGTGCAACCGGGATGGGCTGGCCGGGACAAATGGCCCGTCCCATTGGTCCCGGTTGTGCCAGGACCCGGGATGGTAAGCACAGGCCACGTGGCGAACCTGGGCCAGGGAGTTCGTCCCGGTTCGTTCAAGGGACCGGGATGGATACTTTTTTGACAAAAAAAAATATAATCGTCCAGCCCCCACGTTTTTTTGGGCTCCTGTCTCCCAATCACGAGCCGGCCTCCCCTTCCCCAACCGCGTCCAGGCCCACGTCTTTTATTAAGCCCACTGGTCACATTTTTTTGTCAAAAGGGCCCACTGGCCCGCGTCTTTTATTATGGTCAGTCAACGGTTCGAAGGGCCCACTGGCCAGCGTGGTCAGTCAATGGTTCGAAGGGGCCACTGGCCAGCGGCCCGTTGGCTGGCTCGCCTGGTCCCTTAAATTAAGACTACAGGACGGTCAAAGGGCCAGTCGCCTTGTCTTCCCGCCCCGCCTCGGCTTCTGCCCGCGCCCCCACTTCCCCACGCGCGCGTGCCACGGCTGCAACCGCCGCCACGCCTCGGCTCCTGCCCGCATTCATGGCCGCCTGCAACCGCCGCCACGTCCAGGCCGCCGGTTGGCATGCCAGCCCACCCCGGGTCCTTTTTAAAGGCCCCCCGCCACCCGTACAACCCATTCACCCCGGCCGCGCCCAAGGCAGACCTACCGTAGCCACCATGTCCCGCTGGTTCGGCAGCGGCTCAGGCAGCGGCTCCGGCAAGCGCCCAAGGAATGAAGGCGGCTCCTCGAGCGGCGTCGGCCGCGTCCCACCACCGCCGGCGGAGGCCTTCGGCTACGGCCCTGGAGGTGTCCGCCTCGGGGGGACGCCGCGCGTCCCCGCGCCACCTCCGGCTGCACGCCCGCCGCCCAGCGCCGCGCCCAAGGGCAAGCGATTCCGCCGGTACGTCCGGGTGGACGAGGCCGAGTGGCACTAGAACAACGCCACGCCGGTGTTCTATGCCGACGTCCACCTCCCGGACGGCTGGCACCTGAACCCCCAACGGATCCCTGTGCCGCCGGTCCCGACCGGCTAGGCGCTGCTGGAGGAGGTCGACCGCCGGCGCGAGCTGTTGACGGCCCCGCGCCGCAGGGAGCGGATGTACGCGCGCGGCTCCCCCTATTGGGCCGCCTGGCTCGAGCAGGAGCACGAGCTGCGTCGGCGCTCCTTCATCCCCGCCCCCCACGAGGTGGACGTCGAGGACTATCCGCCGCCACCGCCCGGCCGCGAGAGGGAGCTGTGGTTCCTCGAGGACATCCCGGAGGACTTCTCCGGGGAGGAGGACCCCGTGCTCCGGGCCGCCATGGAGGATGCCTGCGAGGCCTCCCGCCGCTCACTCGTCGAGGACGAGATCAAGCGGTGGGAGCGGGTCGTGGCCGCCGCCCGCGCCGACGCTGCCGCCATGCCGCCGCCGCCGCCGCCCCCTACCGAGCCTACCCCCTGGTGGCACGCCCTCTACGCCGAGTACGAGGCGTCCGAGGACCAGCCACCGCCGCAGCCGCTCCCCCCCGGGCTGGAGTACGGCATGTCCTGGGCCTGGACCGGCGGCGTTTGGGCGCCGGGGTCGCCGGAGCAGGAGGAGGAGCTGACCCCTCCGCCGCCGCCGCCGCAGGAGGTGCTGTCCCCGCCACCGCCGTACCCGCCTCCGATGCCCCCGATGCCTGCACCCCCGGCCCAGGCGCCGCCTGCCCACCTGTGGCAGCCGCCCCCCTACCAGTGCATCTCCGACGACGAGGAGGACTAGTAGATCGGCCGGTCGCCTGTGGCCGCGCCGCCGCCCCCTATTCTATGTAAGCAAGGCCCCTGGCCTTTTTTAATATAAGTTGTGTGCCCCCTAGTCCACCGTGTCCCTAGCCCATACCCGCCGGCGGTCCGCCGGCGGGATCTGACGACTCGTTCCCGCCTCCGGCAGGGCTTCGCCCAGCCATGTCCACTCGTACCTGTCCCTGGGGTGTTCGTTCGGCCTGGAGAGAGGGCCGCGTTTTTTATACACCTGGGCCTCTAGTCCCGGCCCTTGCCACCAACCGGGACTAGAGCCCCTTTGGTCCCGGTTGGTACCACGGCCCGGGACCAAAAACAAATTTCGAATTTCGGTGGCACCCCTGCGCGCCCAAAAAATTTTAGCGCCAAAATTTGAAAAGGGTTAAGTTTGCACATTAACAACTTCTATATACTTTCAAATTTGACAAAAATTCCAACATGAAAAATGCTAGAATTTGCAAAACTAATTTAAATCCATTTTTCGTTTAACTAAATAATTATTCTAACTATTGAAACTATTAATTATTAATTCATTTGTATATAATTTGAATATAAAAATGTTACAATTTTTGATTTCTCTCGTGATCTTCCTAATTCAAAGCGAGTTGTACCTTATTGACACGGTGAATTTGGGATCTTCGTCTACAACAGAAATCAATGTCTTCATGTGGATGACAAGCCTGTGCAAAGCTATCTCTCCTCCTCGAATACCGGAGAATAAGGACACCACATTAACACCATTGGGAAACATGTTCTTCAACACCGACAAGTGGCAACCCACAGTATCAATTTGGAATGAATTGCATTCCGTGTACGCTATCATTACTGAGAGACTTCACGTCGGCAATCTCAATTAAAGTGCCAGTTTGTGTCTGATCCCACCAACCCCTCAAAATCCTCCTATTAACTTCACCTATCTCAACTCAAATCACTGTCTTCATGTGGATGCCAAGCCTGTGCAGAGCTATCTCTCCTCCTCCAATACCGGAGAATAAGGACACCACATTAACACCATTGGGAAACATGTTCTTCAACACCGACAAGTGGCAACCCACAATATCAATTTGGAATGAATTGCATTCCGTGTACGCTATCATTACTGAGAGACTTCACGTCGGCAATCTCAATTAAAGTGCCAGTTTGTGTCTGATCCCACCAACCCCTCAAAATCCTCCTATTAACTTCACCTATCTCAACTCAAATCACTGTCTTCATGTGGATGCCAAGCCTGTGCAGAGCTATCTCTCCTCCTCGAATACCGGAGAATAAGGACACCACATTAACACCATTGGGAAACATGTCACTAGTAGGAAAACCCCTACCAGTGACGAACAAAATTGGCCTACCGCTGGCGAAGCGCTGTTCGCCAGCGCTAGCTCGCCAGTGGTAGCGGGTTACCGCTGGCGAACAGCGCTTCGCCAGCGGTAGTACATGTTACCGCTGGCGAACCAGGTCGTGTTCGCCAGCGTTGTGTTCGCCAGCGGTAGTAACTGAGGTTCGCCAGCGGTAAGTTCGCCAGCGGTAGGTAATTTGTTCGCCAGCGCTATTGCTCCCAATTTTGTATTTTTTTTGTTATTTTCGTATAACAGTTTATGTTTTCCTGGTATTATACTATACAGGTCCAAACACATGTAATTTCTATAGTTCACACATATAAATCACTCTTAGATATATGTATATGCAATACACAAACCGAGATCCAATATCGATAACGAAAATAATAACACATCGATCTCAATAACATCCTTCTCATAAATATTAATACACATCGATCTCTCGAACCATTACAAAAGTATGACACATCGATCTCAATAACATGCTTTTCATAAATAGCCATCTAATTAGTTTAACGATTACAAAAGTATGACATCGATACAACGCGCGATATAGATCAATCACAAACAAGACATATATATATGCGGTCCGCCTCCGCTTTAGCTTCCGCCTCCGCTTGCGATCTTTCGCTAGGGCCAGCGCGCCGTCCACTTCTTCATCTCTCTGTAGACCAAGATAAAAGCATTAGACCGGCAAAGGAAATCACAAGTTCTTATTAGGAGCAATTCGTAACGAATCGAATACATACCGTCGATCATTTCTTTCTCGATGTTGTGATCTTCTGTTTCTTCTCCGGCGGGAACGGAAGAGCGCCTTCTAACGAGTTGAATGGTCTCTCGTCAGTCTGCTCTAGCACACATTGTCGCAACTCATTGTTAGATGGTGGGGTACCGTTCCAGTGGAAGGTAGATCCTGAAGTTACTACATCCTTATAGATGATTGTGCAGAGCTTGCGCTGGATGCGACCAAAGTTTTGTCTGTACTCAGCATCAGACCATTCCACGATGCTGCGAGACCATTTGTCCACAGCAGACATGTATTACAGACTATGTTGGTCCTTCATGATCTCCGTCATGTGTTGGATGAGGTACCATGCCTCCATTTGGCCGCCTGGCGCCTGCTTGGGGCAGGGAAACTCTGTTCTGTGTCTGAACACATATTTGCCTTGAATTTGTTTCTTCCTGTCGCAGAATCCTTCCCCCCAGATTTAGCCATCCATAGCATCATTGAGAACAGACTTGATGAGGGTGTAGTTCTTCTCCTTCATCGTACTCCCGGAGTCGAGATATACTGCGTGCGCGTCTCTCGGGTAGAGCATGATGAGGGTGCCGTATTTGTTTCTGCGCAAAATAGGAGAGTCCATATATATAATCCTCAAAAATTGTATATGCGCAAACTTATGTAAAGATGGGAAATATAACTTACTCAGGAAAGTAGGGCACGAGGGTGATCCTTTTGTTCATATGGTTAGTGAGCAACACTTGTTCGAGGTACTTTGTCGCTTTTGCCCTACCCTTGGGGTTGTTCAAGTACATGTCGTGCATGTAGTAGGGGTCTGCTAGCCCGATGTTTCTGACATTCTCTACGGATAGCTGATGCGCCAAGCTGAGCGTAAACAGACGGACGATTGACGAGTGGAGTGCTTTCATGTGGAACATCCGGAAAATGTCGTCAAATCTAATGATGATCTTGTTTGCGTTGCCTTCAGTGACAAATCCCGCCGTAGATGGCACCTTTGCGACCAAAACCGGCAGCGTTGGATTTTTCTCTTTGAGAAGCATCTCCTCCATATACACTGGTAGAAAACAGGCCTACAGTCCCGGTTCGCCAGGCCCATTAATCCCGTCCGGGCAACCGGGACTAGCTACGCGCGACTAAAGGCCCCCCCCTATAGTCCCATCTCTTACGGACCGGGACTAAAGGCCTGTCCAAGTGGGCGGGTGGCGGAGCCTGGGGTCGGAGGACATTTAGTCCCGGTTGGCCACATGAACCGGGACTAGATTTATTTCGTAATTTTTTTAATTCATTTGGTTTCTAATTATTTTTCTCACCTTTTTTCACTCCCTTTTTTCACTCCTTTTTTCACTCCCTTTTTTTCTCACAATTTGTATTATTTGCTTAGTGTCTAACTAAGATTATCTCTAGTCAAATTAGTTACTCATGGTCAAACTTCCCGCTCGGTCACCCATCCTCCCACTGCTCTAGCACTAGCACGCTTAACTTCCGAGTTCCATCCCGTCCCGAATCCAAGTGTTTCTCACGCATGTATATGATAGTTGTATCATATCAATCTTATTAACATGTTGGCCGAAGCCATATTTCTTTATTGTTTGAATTTCAAATAAATCTTTTAATAAACAAAAGTAAAGATGTAATTAATAATTTTGAATAAATAAATAAACATTAACTTTTAATTTGTATTATTTCTAAAAATACAAATAATATATCCAAAAATTGAGAAAAATAGAACTAATTCATTTTAAAATCTTAAAAATACAAATAATATATCAAAAATGAAGAACAATAATACTAATTCATTTTAAAATCTTAAAATACAAAATATATATCAAAAATTAAGAACAATAATACTAATTCATTTTAAAATCTTAAAAATACAAATAATATATCAAAAATGAAGAAAAATAATACTAATTCATTTTAAAATCTTAAAATGAAAAAATATATCAAAAATAAAGAACAATAATACAAACAATATTCATTACATGCATAGAGTCGATCACACATAACACAATAGAGTCGATCACACATAACACAAACATAGAGTCGATCACATTTCATAATTAACATATATATATAGAGAGTCGATCACAAAAGATATCCATTACATATATATACTACTAATTAGATACCCATTACATGCACATGCATAGATATCGAACGCATGCATACATCATCTATGGCCCCGCCGAGTAGATGCGGAACAACTCGTACGCGACATATGCATCTACGGCCGCATACTTGAGGTTCGTCATGCGCAATGGGGTCTCCTCCCAATAGTAGTGATTCTGCCGGGGGAAATCAGTCTTCATCCTTTCATAGCCCTGGTGGATGAAGGTGCTTGCCATGACAGCCATCCCGGTCTTTGGCCCGGTCAACTGGATAAGAGTCTGAAGATCAACGTAGTGATCTTCAGGTATCATAATACCGATGCGCATCAACTTCACACGGTCTTGCGTGATGTCCACGCTGCAAAAGTCAAACCCCGAGTTGACAAGAAAATCAACAAGGTCCGGGCAATGCCTCGAACTACTGTAACAACAAAAATAGGATATGTGTTAGATATGTTGCAACACACGTATTGTTCACATGCAACAAAAAAACTCGAAGATGGAATGCAAGATTGTACACGTGTGCTATATATATATAGCTTCTACCTTGACCATTGGAAGACCAACACCGAATGCTTGAACGATATCTGGATGAGGGCAACATCCTTCTGATTCGCCGTGTACTCCAGATCGAGACCAAAGAACCGGTGTTCTTCGGGAGCTTCAAAATAGAGATCGGCCAAATGACCCAGAGCTTCATGCAGCCTCGCGCAACTGTTGGTGAAGAGCACGTCCAAATCCTTGCCGCATGGTGTCTTCCCATTGTATTGCGTCCATTCAGCCATTTTGCGTGCGTGTGCTTGGATCGAAAAGAACAGAGAGCGAGAGAGAGGAAGAACAGAGAGCGAGAGGAAGAACAGAGAGCGAGCAGTGGAATGGCGCCCTTCTGCCTCGCTCGCGAAATAAAAACCGCCGCGGGGGAGGCGAGACGCTTGATGTTTAGTCCCGGTTGGCCACGGGCACGGGGAATAAAGGGCCATTGGTCCCGGTTGGCCACGGGAACGGGGAATAAAGGACCAATAGTCCCGGGCTGCCATGTCAACCGGAATTAATTCCCTCCACGCGTCGCAACGCGCTTCCCAACCCGCGACGTCTGACCTTCTGTCGCGGGTCTCCTCCCGACCCGGGACTAAAGACTCATTGGTCACGGTGCGCAACGCTTGGGGACTGATGCTGGCATACCGAAGGCCTTTTTTCTACCAGTGATAGTACACCGTCATGGACGCTACGCATATCACCTGTCAGCAAGGCGACCAACCTCGGCGGAAGCATCGGTTTCCCCAACTCATGGATCTGATGCCAGTCGGTTATGGGTATCCTGTCCAATACACGTCCTGTCTGCGGCTTAGACTTGGTCCCCTCCACCGGTTGGCTCATCGATGCAACGGCAGAACTCTTCTTAGTTCTTTTCCGTGCATACTTGATCTTAGGCTGAGTCTTATGAAATACATCCGCTACCGCCTCTTTGAGGGCATCCTGGCTGATGACTTCTTGCTCGGGGACTGCCGGCTCTTGAGAAGAGAAAAGACGCTTTGCGCATCGATATTTATCCGCTTCCTCTGCTGGCAAGAGAAGTTGATCAAGATCATCCAGGCCGGGCGCCCCCTCGTAAGGATTGTCGACGAGGTAGTCATTCGGGTTCTCATCTTCAGCATCGTCGCCGTCGTGCTGCACGGACTTTGCAGGTGAGAAATCCTTGTGTTGGCTCGGGTGCCCCGACCCCTGGACCGGTGTTGGAGTGTTGGCAGGAGTACTTTCCAAACGAATTAGTGATTTCGGCCAGGTCAATGGCCAAACCAAGCATTGCTCCAGGTTCAACTCGCTGTCGGCTGCGGGTGGTTGGTTCGGAGGATCGAGAGCACCGCAACCAGGGAGCACCCGACTTAATGTCACTCTGAACACGTCCTCGGTCATACGAACGCCGTGGGATACGCGGTTCAGAGGTGTGATGATTTTTCCTTTGGCGACGTCCTTTAACTCGCCGTTCACATTAAGGAGCAATGTGCATCCCGTCTCGTCGGCCTGCGAAACGTCGCGCGATCGTTGTTAGAGACTGATGCCGTCACGAATCAAGTCATAATATATAATTAAGCAGTGCACGTTGAATTACCGTGAGGGCATTGAGCTCGGACAAGGGGGATGGACCGCTAAGTGTCGGCGGCGGCGTTGAAGAGATGTGGTGGGGCGGCGACGGATCTTTGCGACCTTCCGGCTGAGGGTTGGGGGCCGGCTCGTTCCACGCAGCAGACGCCACGACGGGGGCCGCGTTCTGCGGCGCCATGACGGGGGACACGTTCTGCGGCGCCACGCCGGGGGCCACGTTCTGCGGCGCTGGCTGCACCATTTGGGCTATGTTTAGCTGCGGGAGCGGCCCTTGTCCTCCACCTAGCATCCACGGCGCTAAGGACTGAGCGACGGTCGAACAGATGGTAGGGAGGAGCTCATTGAGCCTCTCGTTCACAAGCTCGTTGACCGTCTTCTCCGGGCCCTTGTTCCGCTCCTTACGCTTTTCCTTGGTGTCGGGGTAGTAGTGCGCATGCCGATGACCCTTTCCGAGGCCATGCACATGGCCACGATTCGGCTTCTTGTCAAGGGGCACTCCCTTCATCGCGTTAAGCGCCCTAATGAAAGGGGTGTCATACGGGTCCTTGTTCGTCGTCGCCGAGGACCCCCCGTCAGATTGAGATAGGCGTTCTTTTTCTTCTTCCTCGAGATACTTATTCTCGAGCAGCTTGACCTTCTCGTTCAACACAAGATCGCCGGGCTTTTTGGGATCTTCCCTGTAATGGGCCCTGACAAAATTTCTCACCTGCGGGTCGGTGATCTTGTCAAACGGGTTCGGCCCTTCTCTCTTCGAATCCTCCTTTTCCCATACTTTCTGCTTCCCAAGGTAACCCCGGCTTCCGAGATTGTGAGGGCCAATGTTCTTTTTTCGCTGTTCTTTCCCCCATTTAGTCAGCGCAATCCTTTCCGGTTTGAGTTCGTCGATCTTGAATTGGGCCAAGTCTTCCTCGGAAATGGAGGGCCACATCTTATGGATCTCATCAAAATCCTTACCCTTCGCAAGCATCTCCCGCAAACTGGATCTCCAAGTCGTAAACGCCTTGGCGAACTTGTTCAGTGCTAAGGAGTTGACCAGATTCTTCTTCAGGTCCTGGTTGTCGTAAGGATCCGGGAATTTGTACCTTGTGTGCAGCTTCTCAATCAGCAGGGCGGCATTAGCCTTTTTTTCTTTAGCTCTGAGGTGCTCCATATTAACGTTGCCGAAGTCTCGAGCTATGCAGCCTATCTGGTTTCCATAGCCCTTGGCATAACTCTCCGGCTCGAGGGGAGCACCGCTCTAGGGGCACACTTCCGTGAACTCTTCCCGCATGGTGGCGAGCATGTTGTGCCGCCTCTCTTTGCGCTTAGCCGCCGCCTCGCTACCGGAGGCGGTATCCCCGGTGCCACTACCGGTTTGATCACCTTCTGCGCCCGATGTATCGTTGTGTGGCTCTAGCTCATGGCGAACGGTTTCGTCCATCTCGTCGTCTGCATCGTCGCCCTCCATCTCTAGATCCGGGTGCGGATCTACGGGTCCGCCTCCCGCGCTTAGCATGGAAAGCCACGCATCGTCGTTGTCTCCGCCGTGTCCGAGACCAGAACCACCCGCCTCGTCGTTGTGAGCCATATCTAAGGAAGGAGAGAAAACCCGAAATAAGTTCAACAAATCCTACAATTTAGACGATGTATACCCCATATGAGTCCAAATTTCTCGGACACTCTAAGTTGTGATATTTTTAGCAAAGATCATGCCAAAATTCACGGAAAATTTCGGCATGACCTTTGCTAAAAATATCACAAATGGAGTACCCAAATTTGCCGGAACGGAAATTAATCAACATTCCGGCAAATAGGGACTCACGTGGGGTACCTGCACATAAAAACCCACCCCTCATATTATCATCGTCATCCACACGAAGGTGGGCACATATCCACACGACCACACACCATCTCCACCATCCATACACCACCATCCATCATCACCACGCCATCCATCACAAAATTAGTGCTAGAGATGAGCTGCAGTACCACATTGCGCTCAAGTAGACAAGTACCAGTACATAAAAACGACTACATAGCAGTAAATGGACAAGCATCAATACCAATGACAGAAAAGCATCAATAACCAACATTCTACAAAATATTAATAAGCATCGCAAGAGTAGATACTGCATATACATGGATCAGGCAGAGTAACCAAGCTATCTAGCACAAAGTGCTACAGAATTATAAAATTCAGCTAAGCTAGCAGGCTTGCTACCATCAGGATTCAGCCCAGCAAAACAATTGCAGCCAGGTTTTAACTATCAAGATAGTCAGGTTTTTGCCAACTTCTGCAATTTTCACCCTTATATGTTTACTTAGTAGGATCCATGCTGTACTGCCCATATACTAGCACTGTATGAAATTTTATGATGTACTTCCAGAGTGCACAGAAGAGTCATTTTGTCAAGACTGAATTAGATAGCAGGAAAAAAGATGATTATAGTCGACTACATTTCTTTTCCCTCAGGCTCCATTTGCTAAGAACTGAATAACCAATATCACTTTTGTTGTCAGAATTTTAAGTCTTGGCATGTTTTAATTTTAGGGATAATTTTACATGATTAGGGATAATTTTACACGAGATAAATTATATACCATATCTTGGTTCTTATCATCTAAATGCTTCATTATTAAGTATCTGATAATATTGTAGAAATATTCCTTGCTTTTTTACGACAAATGTATATTGTTGTTGCTAGTAATAATATCGACAGTGAGCTACAAACCATCTATACAATGTGAGCTATAAAATGAGTTGTTTTTTCTCAAGTTATAATTGTCAGCCCATCTGTCTAACTAACTCACTGCTGCCTGACTAGTACACTTGTACCACAAAGACTAGAGGAGCAGGCCTGAAGGACGAACAAGACCAGCAAAATCTCCACAAAGCCAAGATAGAAGTGGAGGAGCAGGGCTGGAGGAGAAGCTAGTCCAACAAGCAGACCACAAGCACACAAACCAACCACATCAACTAGCCTAGGTTCTTATCTATACACACTCCAGCAAGATGCTATGCTAGTTATGCACAGAAGTTGGGATGGTGTTGTTTCCATTGGTTAGGCATAGAAGTGCTAATCTAAAATTCATCCCTGGGAACTAAAATGATAGAATCTAGCATATGTTCTTATTTAAACTTTGGCCTCATGCTTTGCATCACTGGCCAGGGGAAAATCAAAATACCAGTATCTGTTCTTATCAGATGAAATGGCTTAGGGGAAACAAGATCAAGCAACTAACATTTTCTTATCAGTACAGGAGCTACTAGGGGCATAAATCCTCAACAAATACTAACTGGGAATTTATCTAGCTCACAAACACATGCATAGCTGTTGTTGGGCACAAATCCATGGGAGATGCACCTCAACAGAACAACTATACATAAAATTGCATCAGAAACCAGTAAGTATACAGAGGGGAAACAAATAGGTCATGTCCCAGATGAAAGAGTAACCAAGAGAGGCAGTGGCACATTCTCTGAACTAAGGTTCAGAGTAGAACACACTAAGTTGTACCATGTTATAAGCATAGCACCAGAGGGCCTAAAACAACATAAGTATAAGGCAGTATTCTTAGTGAAAATTAACAATCACATGGAGGATAATCCTCTGGATCTAGTAGACCATCAGCACCAAATTCCACTAGATAGCATCCTCAGAAACTTCACAAGCTGGGGAAAATTCCCAATTTCTAGCAAGCACAAGGCCAAGCCAATCTAGGACTAGAGGAGCAGGAAAATTCCCAATTACCTATTTCTTGCAGAACACGGGTCGAACACCTTGCGTGCAAGGGTGAAGAGAGGACAGCAGCAGGCAGTAGGCCGGCGCCGCCGCGCTAGGAGGCAGTAGGGGCGGCGGAGTGGAAGAGGAGAGAGCGTAGGGGAGGTGGAGGCCGCCGGCGTGGCGTCGATGGCCGTGGAGGAGCGGCGCAGCGTGCAGAGAGAGGGGGGCCGATGGAGGGAAGGGAGGGCGCAGTGGTGGAGGGAGGGAGTGGAGGGGAGGGCGCAGTGGTGGAGGGAGGGAGTGGAGGGGAACGCGCCGCGGACTCGCCGGAGGACAAGGAATCACCGGAGGACCCAGTTGCTCGCCGGAGAAACGTGCAGCGCGCGCGCGGTTGGAGACGATCGAGAGATTGAGAAAAACGGCTAAGTCCCACGCGCGGCCCTCTGTGTACCTCTGTGGGGGCTTACCGTGGCGAACTTGGCAGCTGGTTCGCCAGCGCTATATTACCGCTGGCGAACAAAGGTTGCTTCGCCAGCGGTAACATACCGCTGGCGAACCAGCAGCCAAGTTCGCCAGCGCTACCTTTTTTTTATTTTTCTTTGAAATGATAATGTTTTAATTACAAATAATAATGTTTTAATTACAAATAATAATTACAAATAATAATGTTTTAATTACAAATAATAATGTTTTCCATTTCAAACACATTACACTTATTCTGTTTTTTTTGTTTTCTTTATTTGTTTAAATTATTCAAAGACATTTAATTTATAATAATTCAAACACATTGCAAATTAATTTCAAACACATTACAAATAATAATGTTTTTTTGTTTTCTTTATTTGTTTAAATTATTCAAAGAAATTTAATTTATAATAATTCAAACACATTGCAAATTAATTTCAAACACATTACAAATAATAATGTTTTTTTTGTTTTCTTTATTTGTTTAAATTATTCAAAGAAATTTAATTTATAATAATTCAAACACATTGCAAATTAATTTCAAACACATTGCAAATAATAATGTTTTTTTTGTTTTCTTTATTTGTTTAAATTATTCAAAGACATTTAATTTATAATAATTCAAACACATTGTAAATTAATTTCAAACAGATTACAAATAATAATGTTTTTTTTGTTTTCTTTATTTGTTTAAATTATTCAAAGAAATTTAATTTATAATAATTCAAACACATTGCAAATTAATTTCAAACACATTGCAAATAATAATGTTTTTTTTGTTTTCTTTATTTGTTTAAATTATTCAAAGAAATTTAATTTATAATAATTCAAACACATTGCAAATTAATTTCAAACACATTGCAAATAATAATGTTTTTTTTGTTTTCTTTATTTGTTTAAATTATTCAAAGACATTTAATTTATAATAATTCAAACACATTGTAAATTAATTTCAAACACATTACAAATAATAATGTTTTTTTTGTTTTCTTTATTTGTTTAAATTATTCAAAGAAATTTAATTTATAATAAGTCAAACACATTGCAAATTAATTTCAAACACATTGCAAATAATAAGTCCACACATTTGAAATACAGAACAAGGTACATTAAATTTATAATAAGTGCATATACATAGTTTCGTCGCATACAATTGGCAGAAAAATATATACATAGTTTCTCATCAGTGTTTGATTTTTTTGCCTTTTTTGGTCGCAGTTGCATAATTTAACCCCACATTATGACTTCTTCTTCTGAATGGAAGACCATGCCTAGGTAGCGTAGTTCTGCTTCTTCTTGTTGTGTATGTTGCATGACTATCATCGTCATCTTCTTGATCATCGTCAATATTTGGGTCGCCGAACGTGTCGAACTCGTCCTCGTCAACGACTCCATCCATTCCGATGATATTTCTTTTCCCTCTCCTCACGACAACACGGCTAGGCCTTGCGGGGTCTGTTATGAAGAAGCATTGGGACACATGCTTAGCCAATACCCATGGCTCATTTTGCGCTGTGACATTCGCGCTTGATGAGGTTCCGGCTTCGGGAATAACCATGGTTGTAAAGTATTGGTCTTCTTTCCTGACGGTCGACATCCTAGCCCATCTGACGCGGAACATAGGCACCTTCTTTCCAGAGTAGTTAAGCTCCCATATCTCCTCGATCCTTCCGTAGTATCTTAACTTTTTGTCACCGGTGTAGGATTCCATCGTTACCCCTGAGTTTTGATAATCGGAAGTTTTGTCTTTCTCCTCTGTGTAGAAAGTGAACCCGTTGATATCATATGCTTGAAACGTCGCTAGGTTGGGAGCTGGGCCATGTGCCAAGGCGTACAATAGTTTATTTTTCGCACAATCCCTTGGCGGTGGATTAGCGACGATCACATCTTTAAACCAACGCAAGAAGGTGGAGTTATGCTCTCTGATTATTTCTCCTTCGGTCCTCCGCTTGCCTTGTTCACTGTACTTTTTCATAATCGAGCTCTTGTGTTTTTCCACCCAAGTATCGACCATGTCAATGTGTTGGAGAGCTACTAAGTTTGCCCTGTTAAAGTCGGTGCGTCGACAAGCCCGATCCACATGCACTTCTCTACGTCCATTTTTGTGACCTACTCCATCGAGCTTGCCAATGTGCTTGTTTCTGGGCAGACCAACTGGGTCCTCCACGTCCATATGATTCGTGCAGAAAGAGATGCACTCTTCGGTGAGAAAGCCCTGAACGATGCTTCCGTCCGGACGAGCTCTGTTGCGAACATATCCTTTGATGACCCCATTCATCCTTTCAAACGGCATCATGTTGTGCAGGAACAACGGCCCGAGATGGATGATATCGTCCACGATATGGACCAACAGATGAACACATATGTCAAAGAATGATGGTGGAAAGTACATCTCAAGCTCGCATAGTATCACGACAATCTCTTCCTGCAGCCTTGAGATCTGCTTCCCCGTGATCGACTTTCGAGATATAACGTCGAAGAAGTTACAGAGGCCAAACAGGGTTTCCCGGACGTGTTTGTCCATTATTCCGCGGATCGCAACCGGAAGTATCTGCGTCATCATCACGTAACAGTCATGAGACTTCATCCCGCTAAACTTTTGTTTCTGCGCGTCGAGGAATCTGCTTATTAGCCCTGAGTAACCGCTAGGGACTTTGACTCCGAGAAGGCACATCATCAATTTTGTGATCTCGTCCGGACTAAGAGTGAAGCAGGAGGGGGGGGCAGTAATAGTCATTCCTCTTAACCCTTTTGGCCTTGCGACCATCCGTCTCCTCATCACACGATTGATCGCCGTCGTCATCATCCGGGCGTCCCCCCTGAAGATCTACCCTAATACCAAAATATTTCAGGTCGTTTCTTGCTTTCACCCCGTCTTTGGTCCTCTCCGGCATGTTGAGCAGCGTGCCAAACAAACTTTCAAACACATTCTTCGTGATATGCATCCATGAAACCATACCTTAGGAGGTGACTGAGCAAGTCTCCGGTAAAGGGATTGAGCAAGCCCCCTAGTTTGCACTTTCGACATGGACATCGTATCTCCTTGCGGCCATTTTGTAACATGTCTTCTGTCGCGTGTCTCAAGTAACTATTCACGACACGTTCACTCTTAACGACCACCATTATATGTCGCCTGCACGAGAGCGCGCGCCGATATAATTAATATTAGAACCAAACATAATATATATATATATTTCGATATTCACGGAAAAAAATCGGCACGACCTTCCTACAAATTGGAGGTTAGAGGAGTGCCAAACTTTGCCGAGACGGAAATGAATCAACATTTCGGCAAAGTGGCAACTCATTTTCATATCAAAAATTTCACTTCATGTCGTATTCACGAAAAAATTCGGCATAACCTTCCTACAAATAGGAGGTTATTAGGGAGTGCCAAACTATGCCGAGACGGAAATGAATCAACATTCCGGCGATAGTTGGCTACTCAATTTCATTCCACAACAAATTGCGCACACATGCATTTATCATCTCCATCACACGACCATTGTTGAATCCGGTGAAATTTCACACATATTGCATATCGCGTGTATCCGGACAAAATTTATATACAAACTCATTTAATTATATATTATCATTCATCCCACCTCAAATGAATAGATGGCTACACGATGATATCCGGAGAATTTTGGAGCTTTGGAGAGAAATGGGTTAATTCTAGATCTAGATGGCTAGGGAGGGAAAATTTGGGGTAGAAATGATGTTAGGAGGGAGGTAAACATATATATACCAACTAAAATAAATTTAGTTGGTTCAAAATAGAGTAGGAGGGTGGAGAAATTGGCATAATTTCGAGCTAGAGAGAGAAGAGGGGACAAGGTGAAGAAGAGAGAGTGGAGGGGAAAGTGGGTAGGTGGGGGTGCCACTTTATGGCTAGGATCTGCGGAATACCGCTGGCGAACATGTGCTTCTGTTCGCCAGCGCTAAGATGCGTGCTGGGCCCACATATTAGCGCTGGCGAACAGCAGCACATGTTCGCCAGCGGTTGTGGGCGTAGCGCTGGCGAACACTTTGCCCTGTTCGCCAGCGCTAATATTGGGCAGCGGCTGTAGCGCGCGCAGGTGGGGCCCGGCCATAGCGCTGGCGAACAAGGGTGGTGGTTCGCCAGCGGTAGTGTTTCAAAGCGCTGGCGAACAGGTATTTCTGTTCGCCAGTGCTGTTAGCGCTGGGCGACGACAGTTATTGTTGGCCAGCGGTATGGTGGTGGCTATAAGCCATTCCCTACTAGTGTGTTCTTCAACACCGACAAGTGGCAACCCACAGTATCAATTTGGAATGAATTGCATTCTGTGTACGCTATCATTACTGAGAGACTTCACGTCGGCAATCTCAATTAAAGTGCCAGTTTGTGTCTGATCCCACCAACCCCTCAAAATCCTCCTATTAACTTCACCTATCTCAACTCAAATCACTGTCTTCATGTGGATGCCAAGCCTGTGCAGAGCTATCTCTCCTCCTCGAATACCGGAGAATAAGGACACCACATTAACACCATTGGGAAACATGTTCTTCAACACCGACAAGTGGCAACCCACAGTATCAATTTGGAATGAATTGCATTCCGTGTACGCTATCATTACTGAGAGACTTCACGTCGGCAATCTCAATTAAAGTGCCAGTTTGTGTCTGATCCCACCAACCCCTCAAAATCCTCCTATTAACTTCACCTATCTCAACTCAAATCACTGTCTTCATGTGGATGCAAAGCCTGTGCAAAGCTATCTCTCCTCCTCCAATACCGGAGAATAAGGACACCACATTAACACCATTGGGAAACATGTTCTTCAACAACGACAAGTGGCAACCCACAGTATCAATTTGGAATGAATTGCATTCCGTGTACGCTATCATTACTGAGAGACTTCACGTCGGCAATCTCAATTAAAGTTAACAAAATCTCGTTCATACTACGTTATAAGAACTATGATCATGTATTCCACGTTTATTATTACACATCACCAACAACATCCCTATCTAGTCTTCTGAATTTTCTTCGTGTCCCTTGCTTATGATCGCTTCGGCCGTAACCATGGAGCATCTTCATTATTTAACGGGATGGTGGGGTCAGCTTTCACTGTGAAGGGTGGAATTTCAACAAACTTATTATAATCTTCTGACATGTCTGTCGTATCCTTGATTCCCACGATGTTTCTTTTCCCTGAGAGAACTATGTGACGCTTCGGCTCATCGTATGATGAAATTGTTCCCTTATTTTTTCTTTTATTCGGTCTGGAAGACATGTCCTTCACATAGAAGACCTGAGCCACATCATTGGCTAGAACGAATGGTTCGTCATTGTAACCAATACAGTTGAGATCCACTGTTGTCATTCCATAAAGCGGGTCTACCTTTACCCCTTCTCCATTCAGGTTGACCCATTTGCACTTGAACAAAGGGACCTTAAAAGAAGGTCCATAGTCAAGTTCACATATCTCCTCTATGTAATCATAGTATGTGTCATTTTTTCCATTCTCGTTTGTTGTATCAAAGCGGACACCACTGTTTTGGTCGGTGCTCTTCTTATCTTGGGAGCTCGTGTAAAATGTATTTCCATTTATCTCGTACCCTTGAAAACTCCCAATAGTCGAAGATGGTGACCCTGTCAACATGTATAGCTGATCTTCAACAGTGGTGTCATTTATAAGACGTGTTTGCAACCAACTTCCGAAAGTCTCCATGTGTTCGCGTTTAATCCATGAGTCATCCTTCCCCGGGTTTGCAGACCGTACAATATTCTTGTGTTCCTCGACATACGTAGCCATGAACATAGAATTTTGTTGAACTGTGTAGTGTGCTTTGGTCAAAGAATGCCCGTCCCTAGGTATCATTGTTTTCTTTCCCAGCGTTCCTTTTCCCCTCAGTCTCCCCTCATGCCGCGATTCAGGAACACCAATTGTCTTAAGGTCAGGAATAAAGTCAACACAGAACCCAATGACCTCCTCTGTTCCATAGCCCTTCGAGATGCTTCCTTCTGGCCTAGCACGGTTATGAACATATTTCTTCAAGACTCCCATGAACCTCTCAAAGGGGAACATATTGTGTAGAAAGACCGGACCGAGAATATGAATCTCTTCACATAGGTGAACAAGGAGATGAGTCATAATGTTGAAGAAGGATGGTGGGAACACCAACTCAAAACTAACAAGACACTGGACCACATCCCTCTGTAATCTTGTCAGACTTTCTGGATCGATTACCTTCTGAGATATTGCGTTCATGAATGCACATAGCTTCACAATGGGTACTCGAACATTTTCCGGTAGAAGCCCCCTCAATGCAATCGGAAGCAATTGCGTCATAATCACGTGGCAGTCATGAGACTTTAGGTTTTGGAATTTTTTCTCTGCCATGTTTATTATCCCCTTTATATTCGACGAGAAGCCAGACGGAACCTTGATACTGTAAAGGACTTCAAAGAATATTTCCTTCTCTGCTTTAGTAAGAGCGTAGCTGCTTAAGGAATGGCGCCCTGTATCTGTGTGCTTGTTGCTTGGGTCTTTCATACGTTGCTGGTCCTCCCGTGCTTCAGGCGTATCTTTTGACTTCCCATACACGCCCAGGAAGCATAGCAGATTGACACATAGATTCTTTGTCACGTGCATCACGTCGATCGAAGACCGGACATCTAAAACTTTCCAATAGGGTAGCTCCCAAAATATAGATTTCTTCTTCCACATGGGTGCCCGCTTATCAGGGCCGTACGGAACTGGTTGGCTGCCAGCAGCCTTACCAAAGATTACTTCTAGGTCCTTGACCATATCGAATATATCATTACCACTATGGAGCTCAGGCTTCTTTCGGTTATCTGCCTCACCTCTGAAATGCTTCCCTCCTTTTTTCCTTAAGGGATGCTTGATCGGAAGAAATCTACGATGCCCCAGGTATACAACCTTTTTACATTTATCCAAAAAAACACTGTCAGTCTTATCTAAACAGTGTGTGCATGCATTGTATCCCTTGTTTGTATGACCGGAAATGTTACTAAGAGCTGGCCAATCATTGATGGTCACGAAAAGCAACGCCCGTAGGTCAAATGGCTTTTGTTCGTTCTCATCCCACACACGTACACCTGGTTTGCCCCACAGTTCTAAGAGTTCTTCCACTAATGGCCTTAGATACACATCAATGTCGTTGCCAGGTTGCCTCGGGCCTTGGATGAGAACTAGCATCATAATGAACTTGCGCTTCATGCACAACCAAGGAGGAAGGTTGTACATACATAGAGTTACAGGCCAAGTGCTATGACTGGAGCTCTGCTCCCCAAAAGGATTAAAGCCATCTGTACTTAGACCAAACCATAAGTTTCTCGCCTCTCCTGCAAAGTCTGGAAAGTCTCTCTCGATCTTTCTCCAGTGCGATCCATCGGCGGGGTGCCTCAACTTTCCATCTTTCTTACGGTCTTCTTTGTGCCATCGCAACAACCTAGCATGCTCTTTGTTTCTAAACAGACGTTTCAGCCGTGGTATTATAGGAGCATACCACATCACCTTAGCAGGAACCCTCTTACGGGGGGGCTCGCCGTCAACATCACCAGGATCATCTGCTCTGATCTTATACCGCAGTGCAGTGCATATCGGACATTCATCCAAATTCTCGTACTTCTCACCGCGGAAGAGAATGCAGTCATTAATGCATGCATGTATCTTCTGCACATCTAATCCTAGAGGGCAGAGAGCTTTCTTTGCTTCGTACGTACTCTCAGGCAATTCGTTATCCTTTGGAAGTTTTGGCTTCATTAGTTGAAGTAAACTCTCAAATGCCTTGTCAGTCACACCGTTTTGTGCCTTCCATTTCAGCAACTCCAGTGTGGTACCGAGCTTTGTGCTACCATCTTCGCAATTTGGGTATAACAATTTTTTGTGATCCTGTAACATGTTGTCCAGCTTCAACCTCTCCAATTTATTTTCACAGTCTTCCCTTGCATCAGCAATAACTCGGCCAAGATCATCATCGGGCTCTTCTGATGCCTGTTCTTGATCACCTCCTTCTTCTGCATTCTCTTCCATTGCAGTATCGTCGTATTCAGGGAACAAAGGATCTTCTTCTTCTTCTTCATCGTCTTCCATCACAACCCCTCTTTCTCCATGCTTGGTCCAGCAATTATAGCTGGGCATGAAACCTCTCCGAAGTAGATGGTCGTGAAGGATTCTTTCGGAAGAATGTTCTCTGACGTTCCGACAATCAACACATGGGCAACACATGAAGCCATTATCTTTGTTCGCCTGAGCTACAGCAAGAAATGCATTCAGGCCTGCCATATACTCGGAGGTGCGTCGGTCACCGTACATCCATCGCTGCCGTGCATCCATCTGCATCATATAATTAAGTTTATCAAAATACATATTAATACAGAGATGACCACAGTACATCGACAAATAATACTTTTTTATGTATCAGTCACAGATGAAAAAGATAATTTGTTAACCTCGGTCGAAGATACCATTTTCAGTGAGCTTGTGTGCGTCTCGGGAATTTCGTCGAACACCTCATGTGCATAGTAAAAAAAAACACACTAACACCACACTCTCTCACACCTCCAAGCAAAAAAAAAAGATGGAAGGAGGGGGGGCTGGGGCAGTATATATAGGGGAAGGGGGCATTGGTCCCGGTTCGTGGACTGAACCGGGACAACAGGTCATGCGCGTGCCACGTGGCCTGTGGCTAGGCATTGGTCCCGGTCCGTGGCACGAGCCGGGACCGATATGCCCCCCACGAACCGGGACCAATGCGCCCAGGCGATTCCTGTTGCCCCGGGCGCACGAACCGGGACCAATGCAGGGCATTTGTCCCGGATTTGGTTGCAACCGGGACAGCTGCCCCCCGGCCCCCTGGACGAGAGGGGTTGTTTCCACTAGTGAACCTGTTCTGCACTGCCAGCCAGGAAAAGAAGGAGCACTTTGGAGGGGCCCATGCATCCCAGACGATGCCCATGAAGGTGCAGGAGGTTGCCCCGAGAAACTGCGCCTTGTACGCCGACCTTGCAGAGTAGGCCCCACTGGTGGAGAGAGTCCACGAGATTTTGTCCTCCACCCCGTTGGTCAAAACAACGTCTTGGAGAAGGCCCCAGAGGTTAACAAACTGGACAATGTGAGCAACAGAGAAGTTCTGCACTTCAGGTCCGAAATCCACTTGAGGTTGGTGAGGGCGTCGTGGACGCATCTATTCTTACGCTTGGCTGCCACGAAGAGGGCTGGAGCGAGATTCTTCGGGGGAAGGCCAAGAAGCCAAGACGAGTCCCAAAAGGAGGCCCTCAGGCCGTTCCCAATTGTGACGCTGGTTGCCGCATTGAAGAGTTCCCTATCAGTGGCGTCATTAGGAGTTTCCGATCCGACCCGAGGTTTATCCGGGGACACCCAAGCATGCCACAGCCAACGCAATCTCAAGGCCCTAGAGAACTTCTCCAAGTTGAGGATTCCCAAACCCCCAAGCTTCTTAGGACGACAGACCTTGTCCCAACTGACCTTGCATTTCCCACCGCTAACCTTGTCACTGCAGTTCCACAACATCCCCCGCCTGAGCTTGTCGAAAGCCTTGATGGTGCGCTTGTCCGCTTTGATCGCCGTCAGCAGAAAAATCGGCATCGATGAGAGCACCGATCTGACGAGTGTTAGGCAACCCGCTCGGTTAATATACTTGCCCATCCATGGCTGCAGCCGGTTCGCGGCTTTGTCGATGTAGGGTTGCAGGTCGGCCCGTCTAAGTCTCCCCAAGGATAGAGGCAGCCCGAGGTATTTGATGGGGAAAGGCGCGGTAGGAGCCGGAAAGTCTTCCTGAGCCGCCCCCATGTCGATATCCTGGCATCTGATGGGCGAGATAGCGCTTTTGGAGAAATTTGTGACGAGGCCGGTAACCTCGCCGAAACTCTGCAGAGTAAAGGCCAGGTTGGAGATGTCGTTAGCCGAGGGGACCAAAAAGATTGCAGCGTCATCGGCGTAGAGGGAGAGCCGTAGCCCGGCGAGACGGTCAGGAATAGGCTGCAAGAGTCCCGCCTCAGTGGCCAACTCGAGGGTTCTGTTAAGAGGGTCGATGCCGATGTCGAAGAGCAGAGGCGATAGGGGGTCGCTCTGGCGGAGGCCCCTACCATGGAAGATGCCCGTCCCAGGAATACCATTGAGCAGAACCCGTGATGAAGCCGTGGAGAGCAGGATGGACACCCAAGCCCTCCACCTAGTTGGGAAGCCCTTGTGTTGCATGATGTAAAGAAGGTAGTCCCATCTAATAGAGTCGAAGGCTTTGGCGATGTCGAGCTTGAGCAGTAGCATGGGCGTCCGACTCCTATGAAGACGTCGCGCTGTGTTGCGGACGTACATAAAATTGTCGTGAATGCTATGCGACTTGATGAAGGCGCTCTGACAGTGAGAAACGAGGTCATTCATCTTGGGAGCCAAACGACGGGCCATGGCTTTGGCGATGATCTTGGGAAAAATGTGGATCAGACTAATGGGCCTGAAATCCGCGATCGAAACCGCGCCATCCTTCTTAGGCAGCAGAGCGATATTGGCCGAGTTAATGATGCGGAAGTTGTTGACCGATAGCTCAGAGAAAGCGTCGACCACACGCATTAGGTCCTGCTCGATGATGTCCCAACAAGTGGTAAAGAAGGCCACGGAGAAGCCGTCCGGGCCCGGGGCCTTGCCCGAGGGCATATCCTCGATTGCCAGCTTAATCTCATCTGCAGCGAAAGGGAGAGCCAAATCATCCAAATCTGCCACCTCTGTGTTGATTGCAGCCCAATTAAGGTCCAGTAGCCTAGGCTGCGGTGCGCTCAAGGCTTGGGAGAAATGTTCATGAACCAAGGCGGCTTTGTCAACATGATTCGACACCCAACCACCATTGTGCTACAGCCGGACGATGTGATTTTTCCTCCTACGAGAGTTGATCCGGAGATGGAAGTACTTCGTGTTGGCGTCACCCTCCTTGAGAGTCTTGATGCGGGAGACCTGCCTTTTGCGGGAACGCTCAAGAACGGCGAGTCCCATCACCCGCTTCTTCAGGCTCGCCCTAAGAACCTTTTCATCTGGGGAAAGGTGGCGGGACTCCTGAGCGATGTCAAGCTGCAGAATGACGTCAAGTGCCATGATGAACTGGAGCTTGTGATCGGAAAACAATCCTCTGTTCCAACCTCTGAGCTTTCTCGCAGTGGCCTTCAGCTTGTGGTTAAAGACGTGAACGGGCTGCGTGTGAGAGGTAGGCTGGGACCAGGCGTCGAGCACAACCTCCTTGAAGCCAGGCATTTTAACCCAGAAGTTCTCGAAACGGAAGGAGGATGGACGTCTCGGTCCATCATGGCAAGAGAGCAAAAGCGGGCAATGATCAGAAAGTGAAGATGAAAGAGCATTCAGGACGTGGTCGCCGAAGGCAAGGTCCCAGCTTGCATTGCAGAAAGCCCGATCCAGCTTGACCAGAGTAGGGTCGTCCCGTTCATTGCTCCAAGTGAACTTCATATTTACCCCGTGGATCCACGGGTCCTCCCAGAATATGATCCTCTCACCACAGCCCGGTGTTATTCTGACGGCGGCGTTGAACAAGGCACGCGTGTTCGGGAGAACCGTTAAGTGTAGACCCGTCCAAGGCTTGCACTCGCTGGTACTCCCTCCGTTCAACAATAGATGACTTACACATATTTATATATGGTTGTATCTAGACACTAAAATATGTCTAGATACATCTATATCTAGATATGTGGAAGTCATCTATTGTTGAACGGAGGGAGTACGTTGGAACCATAGCCATCTGACCCGCAGCTCCGCGCTGAGCCATCTGAGGTTGTGGAAACCTAGTCCGCCCACAACTTTGGGTTGGCAAACGGAGTGCCATGCCACCAGGCAGCTCCCGCCACGGACATCCTCTTTGCCGGCCCAGAGGAATCCTTGCCGCAGTTTGTCGATCGCCTTAGTGGCCCACGGGTCCACGTCCACTGGTAGAAAATAGGCCTATAGTCCCGGTTCGCAAAGGCCATTAATCCCGGCCGCGCAACCGGGACTAAATAGGCGCGACTAAAGGCCCCCCTTTAGTCGCCCCTCTTACGAACCGCGGCTAAAGACCCGTCCACGTGGGCGGGTGGCGTGCGCCGGGGGCGGAGGACTTTTAGTCCCGGTTGGTACCACGAACCGGGAGTACATGCTATTTCGTTATTTCTTTAATTCATTTGGGTTTCTAATTATTTTTCACTCCCTTTTTTCACTCCAATTTTTCGCTCCTATTTTTCGCTCCTTTTTTTCAGAATTTTTATTATTTGCTTAGTGTCTAACTACAATTATCTCTAGTCAAATTTCTTACTCGCGGTCAAACTTCCCGCTCGGTCACCCATCCTCCCACTACTCTAGCACTAGCACGCTTAACTTCCGAGTTCCATTCCGTCCCGCATCCAAGTGTTTCGCACGCATGTATGTGATACTAGTATCATATCAATCCTATTAACATGTTGGTCGATGCCACATTTCTTTATTGTCTGAATTTCAAATAAATCTTTTAATAAACAAAAGTAATGATGTAATTAATAATTTTGAATAAATAAATAAACATTAACTTTTAATTTGTATTATTTCTAAAAAAATATTCATAAAAATAAAACTAATTCATTTTAAAATCTTAAAAATACAATTAATATATCAAAATATTCAGAAAAATAAAACTAATTCATTTTAAAATCTTAAAAATACAAATAATATATCAAAATATTCAGAAAAATAAAACTAATACATTTTAAAATCTTAAAAATACAAATAATATATCAAAAAATTCAGAAAAATAAAACTAATTCATTTTCCCCTTTCCTAAATGCAAAATAAAATCTGATAAAATTCATGAACCAAACCATATGAAATCTAAACCATATAAAATTTGTAGATCCAAGTTTCGACTATTATTTTGGACACAAGAACTGTTTTGGCAATGACTATCTGTGAGAATGATTTGAACCTAACTTTTAAAATACATAACCAAAATGGACAAACTAAAATGTTCAGGATAGATATTGAAAAGATCTATCCATAGCACTTAGCCTCACATCAAGGTCAACAACCAAATGAAAATACCATCCTTTTTAATAAAAGACCAGTAGGCTCTTCTATGATTTTTAGAATGAGTTCAAAAATGAATTTTGAAGTAAATCCAACTGGATGAGTTTGGTATTGACTAGATCTATGTTTTCCTGGCTTAGATTAATTTTTGGACCTCTAGATTTATTTTCCGTGAACAGATATAGAAACAGTAGTTTTTGGTGAACAGATATAGAAACGGTAGTTTTTCTGTTTTGTTTTCTTGATGTGTTTTTGTTTGTTTTCTTGATGTGTTTTTGTTTGTTTGTTTTGAAATGTGTGTTTGACATAATATAGAAATAATATAGCTAGGAATTAATATAGAAATAATATAGAAATTAATAGAAAGACATATATCCATTACATAATATATCCATTACATATATCGAATGCAGTACACAAACAACATCTACTCGAGCTCCGAAGAGTAGATGCGGAACAACTCGAAGGCAACGTATGCATCTATTGCTGCATAATCGAGATTGATCCGGTCCAGTGGGTTCTTCCCCCAATACATTTGATTCTTGGAGGGGAAACGAGACTTCATGGTTTTGTAGTCGGCGTGGATGAAGGCAGTTGCCATCGGAGCCATCCCGGTCTTGTGCCCGTACAACTCATCATAATGGATAATGTCCTGAAGATCAATGTAGTGATCTTCAGGTATCTCAATACCCAAGCGCATCAACTTCTGCCGGTCTTGAGTGATGTCAACGCTACAGAAGTCGTACCCCTTGTTGACAAGAAAATCAACAAGTTCCGGAGAATGCTTTGAACTACTGCAACAACAAAAATAGAACACGTGTTAGATATGTTGCAACACGTGTATTCTTCCAATGCAACAAACAAATCGAAAATGCAACACTATCCTACAAGAGAGATTGTACGTGTGCGTTACCTTGCCCATTGGAAGACCGAAACGATCTCCTTGGGGGCAATCTGGATGACGGCAACATCCCGTTGATTCGCCGTATACTCTAGATCAACCCCGAAGAAATTATGGTGTTCATCGGCTTCTTCATATAGATTGCTCAAATGCTTAAGAGCATCGGGGAGCCTCACGCACATATTGGTGTAGGCCACGTCGAGACTCTTGCGGCATGGTGTGGCCACACGGAGAAGGTTCCAAACGGGAGAACCTATGGGTGCTTGGTGGAGGAAGAAGAGAGGAAGAAGAGAAGAGAGAAAGAAGAAACAGAGACTCTCGGGTGCGCACTGTAGCAATGGCCTTCTGCCTCTCGCTCGCGAAATAAAACCGCCGCGCGGGAGGCGAGCAGTTTGTATCTTTAGTCGCGGGTGGTCAGGCCAACCCAGACTAAAGACAGGGAGACCAGCAGTTTGGATCATTAGTCGCGGGTGGCCAGGCCAACCGGAATTAGAGCCCTCCACGCGCTTCCCAAACCGCGACGCATGACCTTCAGTCGCGGGTCGCCTCCCGAACCGAGACTAAAACCCCTTTAGTCACGGTGCGCATAATTTGGGGACTGATGGGGGCGTATGGAAGGCCTTTTTTCTACCAGTGGTCGAGGGCGAGGAAATGGTAGATCAGGGACGTGGTCATGGCCACTTGCACGTATACCGCACGTCCCTCTCGGGTAAGTAGCCTCGCCTTCCAGTAAGGTAGCAAGCTAATTGTCCCACCACCAGTACCACCGGACTTCCATATTCATCAGACAGTTTTATTTCTACTCCATGGTTTCAAACTCGTAGGAATACTGCAATATCATGGAAAGTCCAGTTTAAACATCGTGATCTCCAATAGATAGCTTTTTGCAAGTAATGGAAGTGCCCTCGGCCTCTTCACCTACAGTATGCACAAAGAGAATTTTTAAGATCAATGAAAACTTAGTGTCGCTCGGATGATGTGCCCTCGTAGCTAGTCGGGAGTGTGTATTTTTCGTCGGGTTTTCTCAATTAACCAATAATCATACCTTGTATGGTTTTAGGGTCCGGCTTCCCTTATCAACTAGATCAACTCTCTTTCTTCTTAAATGCGGAACTCCCACCCCTCTGATGAGGCCTCGCCATGAAAACACTTGCGTGTCAGAAAAAAGCATTAACGTGGACAATCCTCGGCAAAAAAAAAACTTGTGTGTCAGAAAAAAAAGCATTAACGTGGACAATCCTCGGCAAAAAAAAAAAATATTGCGTGTCAGAAAAAAGCATTAACGTGGACAATGCATAGTAAATTGGAAATGCCGTGCTTCCTCAAATCACTTTATTAAAAGAGAACATCGCAAGAAACTCCAAAATAAATCTTTCAAAGGTGTAAAGCCAATCCGCCGTGAAATAACACGCTGAGCAACACCACTACATTATAATTTTACAAAGATGAGCTGAGGATCTGTGTATTTGGCAATAAATCACCAAACTATCTCTCTCTTTTTATAATGATTGCAACGATGAACTTGATAAAATAGATTGGCCGTCTATGACCAACCGTACGTATGTGATGGGCGGTAGTTGGATGCAAAGGACCTTAAAGGTCAGTGTAAAACTCTTTCATATGAAAAACATATTCTAGATCCATTCCTTCAGTGTTCTTCTAATACCTCATGAATTTTATTTGGATACATACTCCTTTCAGTTGCATACTCGTTGAGTCGGGACATAGTCCCTTAAACTCTTAAACAAGTTTCACGGCAAGGGCAACTATACTTTGTATAATGACAGTAACGAACTTTCACACCATCCATCCTTAAGGAATGCTCAGCTCATGCTGTGCATGGCAACAATGTTAAATCGATGAAGCTAGCTGCGCTTTATGAACATGCCAAGTTTCGGTTGAGCAATTATCATAATGCTTGCATGCTGGAAGATATTCCAAGGTCTAAAAGTGCCATTGCCAAGTACTCGTACTTGATTAGTTCCGTAAAAAAATCGATCGATAGTCAAAGGTGCTATACACTTACACTAGGCTGGTCTTGGCCTTTTGCAGTGTAAAATGTATGCCTACTGTACACCGTTTGGAGCCAGCCAACCCTGGTGTTCTCACTCTGACAACGGCACTACTGGGTCCTGCTTGCTCTGACTTATTTGTTTCATCCATCGGCGCAATAAATGTCCGTAGAATTGTCCATCTGTGATTTTTGTTTGCCTTTTTTGAAGGGTTATTTAACAGGGTGCCCTCAGTTGGTAACACGACCTCAGTTTTACCCTTAGCGCCGAATCGACCTCAGTTTTGCCCCTAGTCTGTGCGCAAGGACTCGTTTCGCTGCTCCCACCGTAACTTTCTGCCCCCGTTAGGATGCTGACCTGTGGGACCCATCATAGAACCGTTGGCGCGGTCTGTGGGCCAAGCGGTTGAGCGTTGGCGCGACTTGTGTGCCCCAGCTGTTGACCGTTGGCGCGGTTTGTGTGCCCCAACTGTTGACCGTTGCTTGCGGCCGGCGGTTTAAAAGCGGCGGAGCTCGCGGCGGTGAGCAAAAAAATCAGCCCAGCTCCGCTTCTTCTGCTGCAGCGCGTCCCGTTTTTCTCCGGCGGCATGTCGTCGACCTCTGCTTCCGAATCCCACTCTAAATGGCCGCGCTTCGGGCCAGTTCCGCTGGGAAGATGCCCTGACTGCCCACGCACAGCGGCCCCTGCAGCGGCGGGTCACCGGGAGCGACAAGAACGGCAACTGCGGGCGCGAGTATGTGAAATGCGAGAGCAAAGAACAGCTTGGGGAGGTGAGATTTGTGTTCCCCTCTGTCAATTTCGTTTTTTTTCCTCAATTTTCAGCCGGTTTGGGTTTTCATCCGATTTGGGTTTTCGTATTTGCAGAATTTTCTTTTATGTGACCATTTCGAGTGGCTTGAGGATTACATAAAGAGAATTCAAAAGGAGCACAAACAAAAGTTGCCTAATTTGCTACCGGCGGTGGAGCAATTGGGATCTGCTACGGTGCACAACGGGGTGCAGAAGAACGAGTTGAAGAAGCTGGCCAAACAGCTGGAGACGCTTGTCGATCTAAAGAAGCAGAGCAATATGATGGCTGCAATTTTTTATTTATGTGCAATTGTTCTTGGAATTGTGTATTTGCAGATCATTAGTCAAAAATAATGTAGTTAGTGTTGTAGTTAGCTTGACATGGTCAATTTGTGTATGGCTAAGACTTGGAATAAATGCGTCAGGAATTCAACCCTGATTTGGTTTGTTTTAGTTCGTATGTTCAGTTTTCAGTGTTCGTATGTACAGGTTCAGTGTTCAGTTCAGTTCAGTTAAGGTTCAGTGTTCAGTTCAGGTTCAGTTCAGGATAAAGGGCAGGCCCATCTAAAATCAAGACATACCCAATGTTAAATGAGGCCCAATCGGGCTCGTACCAATGCCGAGCCTTGGGGTGGTTGTCCTCGTCGGAGACAGACTCGGGGCTTGAAGGGAGAGAGTAGGAAGACATGGTGTTCGGGGCTTGAAGGGAGAAGGCAAAGGGGCTGGAGAGGGATGACAAGATGGAGGACGAGTGAAACGGGCTATTTAAAGACACGATGAGACGTGAATTAATTTGGGTAGATGAAGCAAACTGTGTGAAACGTTGGATGCAGTGTAGAACAGTCGATGCATGGTCAAAGCGGTGTAGAAAAGGCGTAGGCGTAGGACAGCTAGTGATACGGAGTACGAGCGTGTGCATTAGGCAGTCAGAGTGATTCGACGTTGCATGCGTGTATTAAAGAGGTGAAGAGAAGAAATCCAAAGTCTCACGCCAAATCCTGCCTCGCTGCAAATGCGACGCGACTCGTGTTTCTGAAACGAGGCGTGCAGGGCTGCAAATGCGACGCGATGTTTACTCTTTTCTTCTTCTGCCACATTGTTTACTCTGAAAAAACGAGGCGTGCATGCACCGGGCTGGTGAACGGGGCCCCACTAGACAGTGTCCGTTGTTGCATGCAGTTACATTGAGACAAAACACCCAGTCCATGACCGGCGTCATTTTCGATCGTTTGATCGTAAGGAACGGTGCAGATCGAGTCCATGCATGCAAACTACGGCGGCAACGGCCTGCAGACGCTGAGACGAGCGCTTCTCTGTGCGGGAACGGGATCCTCTGACTTTAGGTCACTGACAAATGGAGCCCATCACACACCGGACCCACGTGTCATGGGAGGAAGTAAGAGAACGTAAGGTGGGCAAAGTAAGAGGATCTGGTTCCCTCTGTTTTTAGGGCATGTACAATAGGGTAGACGGGTGCTGTCTGCACTACTCGGCCATGTCATTTCTAGACAGTTTTAGAGATAGTTGGTACATCCAAAGCACACAACACAACTATATAAACATGGTATGGCACCCCCTAGTTTGTGTTGGGATCCAGACGCTCCGTAGCACCCCTCCCGGTGAAACCCTAGACCCGCTGGAGAAATACCTGACTTATGCGGAAACACGCGGTAACTGCGTCGAAAGGGGGTAGCAATGTGGAACTATTTGCATGGTTGTGCTAGGATAGCCCATAGGAACACAAAACAAAAAGGTAGAACCCACCTCTTCGGAAGATTTACGATGATTGGTCCGATACAGAAGTTTCACCCTATAATCGCTCACGAGAGAGTAGTGGATGCCGGTGTAGCGGGTCACACCCCGGAGAGCAATCTTTGACATCCAAAGCACACAACACACCTATACTAACATGGTATGGCACCCCTAGCTTGTGTTGGGATCCAGTCGCTCCGTAGCCCCCCTCCCGGTGAAACCCTAGACCCGCTGGAGAAATACCTGACTTATAAGGAAACACGCGGTAATAACGTCGAAATAGGGTAGAAATGTGGAACTATTTGCTTGGTTGTGCTAGGATAGCCCATAGGAACACAAAACAAAAAGGTAGAACCCACCTCTTCGGAAGATTCACGATGTTTCGTCCGATACAGGAGTTTCACCCTATAAGCGCTCACGAGAGAGAAGTGGATGCCGGTGAAGCGGGTCACACCCCGGAGATCAATCTTTGACATCCAATGCACACAACACACCTATACTAACATGGTATGGCACCCCCTAGCTTGTGTTGGGATCTAGACACTCCGTAGCCCCCCTCCCGGTGAAACCCTGGACCCGCTGGAGAAATACCTGACTTATACGGAAACACGCGGTAACGGCGTCGAAAGGGGGTAGCAATGTGGAACTATTTGCTTGGTTTCGCTAGGATAGCCGATAGGAACACAAAACAAAAAGGTAGAACCCACCTCTTCGGAAGATTCACGATGTTTCTTCCGATAGAGGAGTTTCACCCTATAAGCACTCACGAGAGAGATGTGGATGCCGGTGAAGCGGGTCACACACCGGAGAGCAATCTTTGACATCCAAAGCACACAACACACCTATACTAACATGTTATTGCACCCCCTAGCTTGCGTTGGGATCCAGACACTCCGTAGCCCCCCTCCCGGTAAAACCCTAGACCCGCTGAAGAAATACCTGACTTATACGGAACACGCGGTAACGGCGTCGAAAGGGGGTAGCAATGTGGAACTATTTGCTTGGTTGTGCTAGGATAGCCCATAGGAACACAAAACAAAAAGGTAGAACCCACCTCTTCGGAAGATTCACGATGTTTCGTCTGAAACAGGAGTTTCACCCTATAAGCGCTCACGAGAGAGAAGTGGATGCCGGTGAAGCGGGTCACACCCCGGAGAGCAATCTTTGACATCCAAAGCACAAAACACACCTATACTAACATGGTATGGCACCCCCTATCTTGTGTTGGGATCCAGACGCTCCGTAGCCCCCTCCCGGTGAAACCCTAGACCCGCTGGAGAAATACCTGACTTATACGGAAACACACGGTAACTGCGTTAAAAGGGGGTAGAAATGTGGAACTATTTGCTTGGTTGTGCTAGGATAGCCCATATGAACACAAAAAAAAGGTAGAACCCACCTCTTCGGAAGATTCACGATGTTTCGTCCGATACAGGAGTTTCACCCTATAAGCGCTCACGAGAGAGAAGTGGATGCCGGTGAAGCGGGTCACACCCCGGAGAGAAATCTTTGACATCCAAAGAACACAACACACCTATAGTAACATGGTATGGCACCCCTAGATTGTGTTGGGATCCAGACGCTCCGTAGCCCCCCTCCCGGTGAAACCCTACCCGCTGGAGAAATACCGGACTTATAAGGAAACACGTGGTAACGGCGTCGAAAGGGGGTAGCAATGTGGAACTATTTGCTTGGTTGTGTTAGGATAGCCCATAGGAACACAAAACAAAAAGGTAGAACCTAGCTCTTCGGAAGATTCACAATGTTTCCACCTCATATTCTTTGAAATCTGTACTACTGTATTCGAGGAATCACATTTTAGTGAAGGTGTCGTGGGATAATCACGGCAGGCGTTACCGGGGGTAACTTATCTTGGGGCAAGGCGACACAGGCCTTTGGGAGAGGGTTTAGCTCAGAGGAAAACATGATGATACTCGATCTGGTAGCCGGCAATCAAGTCGCCGAGTCTCCGATCTCGATTTATTAACTCAACTCTCGTGTTACACTGGATGCTCGATATCAAGAGATATTGCTAGAACTCTTGGATTTCCCTTAACCTAACTTAGGGGCCGGTTTATAAAGCACCCGAACCCCCTGACTTGCCCTCCAAGGCGCACCCTGAATCCTACCTGGACACTGCGTATAAAACCCTAACTTTCCTTACCGTAACCCACAACCCGGGTTACGAGGCCTACAATCCTGGGCCTTCTAGAGGTTCTTTTATCCTTAGCCGGATCTTGCGCAGCGTCCTTTGGGCCGAATTACACCTTGCAGTTGGCCTACCGGGTTATCATCCCTCCATCAGTAGTCCCCAGAATAGCTTGGGCTTCACAGGATTCTCTTTGAAGCGCACGCTATTCCCTGCAAAATTATCAAACTTACAAGTTTAATGGAGGCCGGGTTACATTGCTTTGATAAACAGCTAGGCCTAACTCCACGGCGGCCATCTAGTAACCCGGCTTTTTCCAAATCCCTTGCCTAACTTTCCGGGCCAACACCTTGACAAAAATGTCAAAGATCGGGCTTGCTTTACTCGATAATTGACCCTGATGTTGCGGAGAAGATCTCCTTCTCATTTTTGTCCGGATATCCCGGCTAGCACTTAAAGCATATCTCACAAAATCCGCGCAAACAACTGTTATCCCAAAATTTCCGGCTTCCACCCGTTAGAATAAGTTTATCCGCCCGCACCTTATAAATAGATGCCCAGAAGATAACCTAGACCTCAACGCTTCATTCCAACTCTCTCTCCTTTCTCACTGCTCGAGCCCGCGCAACACCGCCACAGGAATCCCGAGCTCACCACCGGAGCAAACCGCCGCCGGCTACGTTCGTCCTCGAACCACTCCGTGCCGCCGCCAAGCTCCGCCGCCGCGCCTTCATCCTGTCCATCGGAGGTTGCAAAGGGGCATTCAGATCACGCCGTCCGCCGCCGCCGCACTAGACTCCAATTCCTTCCAGTAAGTTCCTCGTATCCATTAATTCAGTCTTGCAATTTTTCGATTTACTCTAGATTGGATCTAGGTCGATCCGCGGGCCGCTTTTCTTGTGGCGCCGGATTTAGATTACTTAGATGCTTGCTAGCTCATCCAATAGCCTGATTGATGATCACACACCACCCTCCTACCATTATTAATCATCAATCTCTTCGTAGAACCGCCCGGAAGTTTTCCAATCTAGATCCATTTTATCCCAATTTTCCGCGTATGTCATTGACACCCGAAAAATCCTTCTCTTCCGGTTCTTTTGCTTGCAGTAGATACATGGGCAATCATCCGTCTTCCTCAAACACCTTTCAATACGTAAGTAACCAATGGCTTCCACAATTACACTTGATACCCGGATAATTCTTGCAATCTTCGCTCTGCGGCATGATACCCGGATAATGCTTAGTTTTCATATCTTCTTGATACTCCGTGCATATACCCGAATAACCCGGTATTTCCGAGTCTCACTTCCCGTATCTTTTTTCCTTGTGTTTTGCAGGTTGACCCCATGGCTCCCAAAAGGCAAGGGAAACAGCCGGCCCAGGCGAAGACAACCCAATCCATATCCGCTAATTGGGGGCGATCCACAGTCACAAAGGCCAAGCTAGAAGAGCTGGCCGAGTTGGGGGTTCTCCCCTCTCAGAAGGACATTCATTGGAGGGCGCCGGGTGACGAGACCCGGCCCACACCTGCCGAGGATGAGGTAATCTGTTTTATAGAGCACGTGACCCGGGGATTCCGTCCTCCGGGTCACCCTTTCTTTCGTGAGGTCCTGAACCATTATGGCCTCAGGACATTTGACATAGGGCCTAACTCTATGTTGAATATTACCCACTTCATTGTTCTGTCCGAGTCATACTTGTGCACCCCTCCAAGTTTGGCTCTCTTCATCGAACTTTTCCAGTGCAAACCGTGCCGCGAAAGCGGTGACGGAGCACTTCTTGCTTGCGGCGGAGTCTCTATCCAGCGCCGCAAGAATTCTCTAATGCCACCTCTTACTCTTAACTCCCACGTCAAACACTGGCAACTCTCATACTTTTATTGCCGGGACACCTCCCCACCCGGCGAAAAGAGGTTGCCGGGTTACTCAGAGGGCCTCCTTGATATCTCCGAGAAATTCAATGCTTTCGCCCCTGACTCGGACAGGGAAGCAATCCTGCCTTTACTGGCTAGAATAGCCGTCCTCTCCGCCCAAGGTCTTCTTAGGCTCAATCTAGTGAAAACTTGGGTTGATTTCCGGATCCAACCCAATTCTATCCGCACCAAATTGATGTGCGAGTACTCGGGGCATGCCACGGACGCACTCCGATATTCCACCAAGAGCTTTGCAGCCGGCGACACCAACAAAACCATCAAAGGTTTCCTGACGGAAAGATTGGAAGTCATAAAGAACATCGCCGGGTTACCTCCATTTACTCGGGAAAATCCGGCTCCAGTGGTAAGACCCGATACTCATATGCTTATTTCCATACTTTGACTAGATACTGCTTTTAATTCTTACTTTCATCTTTTTGTCTCAGGCTGATGACCCTTTCTGGAAAGTTGAAACCTCCCCCCCCCCCTCCAGAGACCCGGAAGAGGAAGACGAGCCGGCTAATGATGATGAAGGTTCTTATCCGAATCTTGTATCATCTTCACTTGTATCGTTTTCCTTCCATTTTAACTTTTTCCATCAATACATACTCGACTCGCAGGGCTGGAGGACGAAGAAGAGAAGGACGAGGGCGACCCGGAGGCCACCGAATCTGATCAGGAAGTAATAGTCGGGGCCAAGAGGAAGGCCAGAGGAGTGGTTTCCAAGGTTCCTTTCTCTTCTATATCCTCTGAACCTTACTCCTTCGATATCATGCGTAGACTTAACCAACAGTTGTCACACTCGTCATACTTGAAGAATCCTCTCCCGGCCAAACGTAGGGTGACCCGGAGTTCTCCGGGTGAGGATCCCCTTAATCCCGGTATCACCACCTCACCAGTCCACCGGGTCGGTACTCCTCCACCTCACCAGTCCAAATCCCCTCAGCGTCACCCATCTCCCAACCATCCACGTGCCGGGCAATTCCAGGTTCCGCTATCGGTCCCTTTGTCGACTTCATCTGCTTCCAGCAGCGAGCTCCCACCGGATTACGCTGTAAATACCGGGTAGGTCCTTTCTATTTGACATCCTTTCATATCTGAAAACTTTCAATCACTGTTGCTAACTACCTCTCTCCTTTTTTTAGCGCTCAAGTCACAGTTAGTGACCCAGAGAACATGGAAACAGATAACCAGAAGATGGAGGAACCAGCTGATAATGCGGACGCCGCGGCTGGTGATGAGGCTGAAGACGCCCAAGAACAAGATCCTTTTAATGACCCGGCCCGACAAGAAGCCGGGTCTCCAAAATCGTCTGAAGACGTGGATGAAGAGATTGAGATCCAAGAGACGAGGACGGGTTCCCCAAACCCGGAGAATCTGACGGTCCGGGTCTCGACTCCAAAGCCAGGAAAAACTCTTCATCCAGAGGATCAAGCTGCCGGTTCTTCTGGCACCAAGCCTGAAGACATGACATTCCCTCAGATGCTTAGTGCCCTTCACACCTTAAGGGCCAAGGAAGAGAATATCCTGGAAGCTTTGATAGCAAAACATGAGGTAAATCCGAATAACATTGCTTGTATCCTTATCTAGTCCCCAAGTTCCGGGTGAATTTCTTGATAATTTGCCTGGAATTTCACAGTATTTCCGACTAACTTATCCCTGTATCTCCACTCAGGACTTCGTGACCCAGTCTGAGAAAAAATTGGCTAAGGCCACCAAGCGTATTGAAAAGGAGGTGGCTCTGCGTGAGGAGGCCGAGGCTGAGGCCAGGAGGAGTGGGAAGATCATGAGAAAGTATAGGAGGAGGGCTCATGCTGCCGAAGATAGTCTAGTGAATCTTTCTGTCCAGATTGCTGATACGTATCGCGCTTTGCTCGGTATGACTCTTAGCATAATATTCATAACCCGGGTCATCCGTCTGACACATAGCCGGGTTTCCTTACTCGTGTTTTCATTTCTTTCTGCAGGTCCGGATGAAGTAATGCCGGAAGAAGATGATATTGCCAAGCTGAAGACCATCAAGAGCGTCATCCGGCAACTATGTGCCGGAACCAAATGGATCCTTGAAGAACTACGGTGGCCGGGTGTTGGGCACGTCGACCTGAAGAGGATGCTGGATGCCTGCTCCACTATTCCCGAGTGGATTTGGCATTGGAAACGCTCGTCCTGCCGGGTTGGGGTAACCCGGGGGCTAGCCCTGGCGAAAGCTTACTTTCCTAAGCTAGAGCTGGCCAAGCTGATGGTCGGGTTTCCGGAATTCAACCGAGATGGGTCCAAATTTTCCCCGAAGGATTTCAAGGCCATCCAGAAAGAAGTCCGTTACTCGGCAAGCGTGATTGCTGACAGCTTGGAGCTCAACTCCATTGTCCCTTCCTATGGCGCGGATGGTGAAGCGATTAAGTCGGATCTTCCCAAGCCATACGATATGCTAGCCCGATGGAAGGAGGAAGCCGCCAAGTTTAGGGAGGAAGCTGCAAAAAAGAAGGCTGAAGCCGACTCTGCGCCTGCTACTTCCACACCAGTCGTCCCTCCTCCTGCGCGAGCCGGCAATGCTGCTGATCCGGGTGCTGCTGCCACCAATATTAATAGCAAGGGCAAGGAGAAGATGGACGCTGCAGCCCAGAATACCGAGTGATACCTGCTACCTGATGCTGTGCCGTATGCGTCAATCGGTCAATAGGCCGCTTAAACAATTATTTCTTGATGATGCGCCTGTGAACCATTGCTGCTGGTACCAAAGTTTGTAATGCACTTTAAGTTCTTGATACGCCTTGTGCCTCTTCTGGCCTCTGGATGAACTTGATATTTATCTGGTTTTTGAGTTTATTCTTGATATCCGACTTTCTTTATGGTTCCTTTTGTGAGACTCGGTTTCCGAGTTTCATGGATTTTCACAAGCGGACTTTTCTTTAAGTCCCCAAGTCCCCAAGACTCGGATGTTTGGGTTTTTTGAGTTTTAGCAACTAAGCAACTTTTCCTTTTTTCAAAACCCCCAGTCCCCAAGACCCAAAATGCCGAGTCTGGGATGTATAGTTTTTCCAAGGGAACAAGTTGTTTGCTGCTAAGCCCAAGCCCAGAGCCGTTTCACATAGGTATTGAAGTTATGCTTGATAAACGTTGAGTTTCCGGCTATTAGCCCTGTACTCTGCATAACTTGTGGTTTAGATGACCCTTTTGACTATCTTGTATTGTAAGCCGGCTTTCGCGTGGATACCATGTTGTTACATCTATACGAAAACAGGGTCAGGCAAGTCCCATTGGGCTTCATGGCTGATTGTAATCGTAAGCGAGCAAATCATGCCACTTTAGTGCGAGTCACATCGAGCTTAAGTAAGAAAAGTCAAGAAAATTTGGCTCCTTTGTCCGGTTATAAGATTTCAGCCGTACTCGTTTGCGAGTAATCGGCCCTTATAACTCATAGGCATCAAGGCCGGGTCTTTGAGTTTGTAACTGTGCTATTCAAGCAATCAGCCCCCAAGACCTAGATATGCACAACATACGGAGAGTGAAGAACGTAAGAATAACCACCTCTTTACTTGATATGCGAAAGTTAGGTCAGCAGGCCGCCTCATTAAAAACCCATCCAGTCCCCAAGGGTGCCCTGGATAGGAAAAGAGTGCGTCTGAAAAACCTGCTGCCTGTTACATCGTGCAACTCCACTTGCCAATATAGTCTATACTAAGTATAGTAGGGACGTAGCTGAGCCACGTTCCATGGTCTGTCTCTTTCCTGCATAGACGAAGTGGTATGAGCGGTGTCATTAACTGTAGCCGACTCTTCCCTTGCATCTATCAAGTAATACGATCCGTTGTGCAGATTCCGGCTTATGATAAATGGCCCTTCCCATGGTGGTGATAACTTGTGTTTCCCTTCGTTTGACTGTACCAGACGCAGGACCAAGTCTCCTTCCTGGAAGACCCGGGTTTTCACGCGCCGGCTATGATACCTCCGTAAATCTTGCTGATATATGGCTGATCTTTCTAGGGCTTGTTCCCTTTGTTCTTCTAACATATCTACGGCATCCTGCCGGGTCTTCTCGTTCTCTACCTCGACGTAAGCTGATACTCGAGGTGAATCATGAATAATATCACTCGGCAGCACCGCTTCCGCACCATAAACCATGACGAATGGTGTCATTTGAGTAGATCTGTTAGGTGTAGTGTTGATACCCCAAACCACGGAAGGTAGTTCTTCGACCCATGCACCCGCAGCCCTAATGCAAGGGACTCGCAGTCGTGGTTTTAGTCCACAAAGTAACTCTTGGTTTGCCCTCTCCACTTGTCCATTGGCCTGCGGATGAGCCACTGATGCTACGTCAAGACGGATTCCATTGTTGCCACAAAACTTCTCCATCGCGCCAAGGGACATGTTGGTTCCATTGTCGGTAATTATGCTGTGGGGATACCCGAACCGATAGATAATTCTTTTCAGGAATTTGACTGTTGTAACTGCTTCACAATTGGTGACTGGCATAACCTCAACCCATTTGGTAAACTTATCAATGGCCACCAAAAGATGTGTCTTCTTGCAAGGTGACATGTGGAAGGGACCAACCATGTCCATACCCCAAACAGCGAACGGCCAAGTTAACGGAATAGTCCGCAATTCCATAGCCGGCACGTGGGTTTGGCGAGCGTACCTTTGACATCCGTCACACCTTGCCACTAAGCGCTCCGCATCTGCTAGAGCCGTGAGCCAGAAAAAATCCGTGTCGATAAGCTTTGGCCACAAGGGATCTTGTGGATGCATGATGCCCACAATCACCTTCATGGATTTCCTTAAGAATCTGTCGGCCTTCTTCTGTTGCTACACAATGCAAAAAGACTCCTGCTGCACTTCTCTTGTATAACTCCCTATTGATGATAGAATATCCCTTTGCTCGCCTCGAAATTTGCCTTGCTAACACCTCCTGCTGTGGTAACTCGCCTCGTAATAGGTAGGCGAGAAACGGTTCTGTCCACTCGGGAACAGCGCGTACGGTGGCCACGAGCTCCAAATCCGGGTCTTGATTTGCCAGTTTTTCCTCAGACTCGGTTTTAACTGATGGTCGCCATAATTCATCCAGGAAGACGTTAGGTGGAACCGGCTCTCTGCGCGAGCCGAGTCTAGCGAGGGCGTCTGCTGCCTCGTTCTTTCTTCTGTCTATGTGTTCTACCTCATACCCGGAGAAACATCCTGCAACCCTATCAACCTCTCTGCGGTATGCTGTCATAGTTGCGTCCTTTCTATCCCAAGTTCCTGATACCTGTTGTACCACAAGGTCCGAATCTCCAAAGCATCGTATCCTCTTAATGTTCATCTCCTTGGCTACCTTTAAGCCGTGCAATAGGGCCTCATACTCGGCCACGTTGTTGGAACAATCAAAGTGAATCTGTAGCACGTAACTCAATTTGTCTCCTTTGGGTGATGTTAGCACTACTCCAGTTCCTGATCCCTCATATTGCTTGGATCCATCGAAGTGCATGATCCAAGATTCGGAGTTTGGAGCAAAGGTGGTCATGCCTGTGTGTGTCCAGTCATTAACGAAATCGACCAAAGCCTGAGACTTAATTGCTGACCTGGGCTCGTAGTTGATGTGATAATCCCCCATCTCTATCGCCCATTTGGCTATTCTTCCTGTCGCATCCGAGTTTCTGATGATATCCGACATTGGTATCGAACTTACCATTGTTATGGGGTGTTCCTGGAAATACGGCTTCAGTTTCCGACTGGCCATAAAGACCCCAAAAACCAGCTTTTGCCAATGCGGATAGCGTTGCTTTGCCTCTGATAATACCTCGCTGATGTAATAAACCGGTCTCTGGACCGGGTAACCTTTCCCATCCTCTTTACGCTCCACAACCACTACTGCACTAACGGCTCGGGGGCCCGCTGGTACATATAGCAGCATGGGCTCTTTAGGACCCGGGGCCGCTAGGACTGGTGCTTCAGATAACTGCTTCTTTAGTGCCTCGAACGCCTCATCCGCTTCTTGATCCCACACGAATTTATCGGATTTCCTCAAGAGCCGGTACAAGGGTATTGCTTTTTCTCTGAGTCTGGATATAAATCGGCTCAAGGCTGCTACGCAGCCCGTGAGCTTTTGAACATGCTTCAAATTTTCCGGCTTTTTCAGATTCTGGATAGCTTTTATTTTATCTGGGTTTGCCTCAATTCCTCTCTCGGAAACGATAAAGCCGAGTAATTTCCCAGCTGGAACTCCAAATACACACTTCGTCGGGTTAAGCTTCATCTGATACCTCCTCAAGTTTTTGAACGTCTCCTTCAGATCGTCGATAAATGTCTCTGCCTTCCTGGTCTTGATAACCACATCATCCACGTAAGCATGGACGTTGCGTCCAATTTGGTCCTCAAAGCACTTCTGTATACACCGTTGATAAGTTGCGCCAGCGTTCTTCAATCCAAACGTCATGGTTTTGTAACAAAAAGCCCCAAAAGGGGTTATAAATGATGTTTTCTCCCAATCCTCCCTCTTGAGCTTAATCTGATGATACCCGGAATATGCGTCCAGAAAACATAATAGGTCACTTCCAGCTACTGCGTCTATGATCTGATCTATCCTTGGTAGTGCAAACGGATCCTTTGGGCAATGCTTGTTGAGACTCGTAAAATCGATGCACATCCTCCACTCATTGGTCTTTTTCATCACGAGAACCGGATTTGCTAACCAATCCGGGTGAAATACTTCCATAATGAAGCCGGCTGTCAGCAGCCGCGCGATTTCTTCTCCTATAGCTTTCCTTCTTTCCTCATTCATCTTCCGCAGGCCCTGCTTCACAGGCCTGGACTTAGGGTCTACGTGCAAACTGTGTTCTGCCAATTCTGTGGGGATACCTGGCATATCGCTAGGCGTCGAGGCGAATACGTCCGCATTAGAACGAATAAACTCCACAAGTGCTTTCTCCTGCTCGCTGTCCAAGTTAGACCCTATAGTAAATTGCTTAGAGGGATCACCTTCAACAAAAGCTATCATCTTGGTATCCTGCGCCGCCTTGAATTTTGCTCTCTCGTCTTTAGTATTTGGCCTTTTCAATGCTGTCCTGTCATCCGGGTCTACTTGAGACCGATAATACTTGAGTTCCTCTTTTCTGCAAGCCTGCTCGGCCATTACCGAATCTCCTTCATCGCACTCAGCTGCTATATCCCGGCTTCCATGTATGGTGATGGTTTGTTTAGGACCCGGTATTTTTAGCTGTAAATATACATAACACGGCCTAGCCATGAATTTAGCATAAGCTGGCCTTCCGAACAGCGCGTGTGATAAGGGCTGCGCACTTTGACCACCTCGAAAGTGAGCCACTCGACTCGATAATTATCCTTCGATTCTCCAAAAGCTACCTCCAATGCGATTTTTCCCTCGGGGCATGATGAGTGACCTGGCACTATCCCATGAAAAATTGTTGAGCTTTTCTGTAGCTGAGATTCCTTGAGATCCATGCGTAAAAAAGTTTCCCAATATAAGATATTGATACTGCTTCCACCGTCCATCAGGACCTTCTTCAACTCATAAACATTGACCTGCGGTGCGACTACCAATGCTAAGACTCCCGGGTGTTCTATCCTTTCCGGGTGATCTCTTCTGCTCCATGTTACATCTTGTTCTGACCACCTCAGATATCTCGGAACGGCCGAGGAAACTGAGTTTGCCGCTTGCTTCAGTATCTTCTTGTCCTTATTAGAAGTTCCTGTAGTATGCACATGATATTGTCCTTTTAAACCAGATGTACGTACCATACCGATGAAGATGCTGATTTGGCCGATTGTCACAATAGATCCGGATTCGAGGTGATCCGACTCTGGTCCCCAGCCGGAATCGTCCACCATCTTCTCTCCTTCGTGGTCGATGTAGATCTCGCCGATGACTAGATTCTCCATGTTCTTCCGAGCTTCTCCCGTGATGTAAACACCTTTGGACGCAGGCCCCACGGTGGGCGCCAACTGTCGTGGGAGAATCACGTCAGACGTTACCGGGGGTAACTTATCTTGGGGCAAGGCGACACAGGCGTTTGGGAGAGGGTTTAGCTCAGAGGAAAACATGATGATACTCGATCTGGTAGCCGGCAATCAAGTCGCCGAGTCTCCGATCTCGATATATTAACTCAACTCTCGTGTTACACTGGATGCTCGATATCAAGCGATATTTCTAGAACTCTTGGATTTCCCTTAACCTAACTTAGGGGCCGGTTTATAAAGCACCCGAACCCCCTGGCTTGCCCTCCAAGGCGCACCATGAATCCTACCCGGACACTGCGTATAAAACCCTAACTTTCCTTACCGTAACCCACAACCCGGGTTACGAGGCCTACAATCCTGGGCCTTCTAGAGGTTCTTTTATCCTTAGCCGGATCTTGCGCAGCGTCCTTTGGGCTGAATTACACCTTGGAGTTGGCCTACCGGGTTATCATCCCTCCATCAGAAGGCTTTCGTTCTAATGTTTATAAATCCTATTTATATTTTTCCTAGACTTGTATTCGACCTATATAATATAGTTCCAAAGCCTAAAAATTTATTGGATGAATATTCGTATTATTTATTTTCTTTTGAATAATAATGATTTTAATCGAAAATCGTAAATAAAAAAAGTTTAAAACATCAAAAAAAAAAAAAAAACTTTGGATCTTTCTTAGTCACACCAAAATGAAGCTTTGGTGAGATTTTGACCTTATTTCGTCTCCAAAGGTTCGAAACTCATCTCATTTTCTTAAACTGTCTACTAGTTTGTTCAAGATATGACATATTAGACAAGGCTTTTTCGTTCCATTCTTTATAAGACAGGTTTATATTTTTTTCTCGTTACTATATGACATAACAATACTATGTGCGCTTTATATTTTTTCGATTTTTTTGAATTATTTATGCTCATTTCAGGCTTGGTCAACCCTCTGTTTGACCCAACCGAAAAGCTTTTAGAAGGACACCCAGATATTCGATCTGGGCTGTTGGATCGACGCCTTCTAGAAGGAATCTTGCATCGGACGGATGCGCTCGCAGCCACAGCGATCCGCGAGACGCTCGTTCTGCGCTCGAATTGGTTGGTCCGTTGGCGACACGGATCGATGGTTTCTATCTGTTCTACATATGATTTCTTTTCTATTAAGTATTAAACCATGTTATTTAAATAAATAAAAATATAAAATAGAAGAATTATTCAAAACATAATGAAACTTCAGATTTACTAGAGCGATGATTTTTATCTGTTTTACATATGATTTTTCTATTAAACCATGTTATTTAAAAAAATAAAAAAAAAAGAATTATTCAAAACATATTGAAACTTCAGATTTACACTATATATGTAGAATAGATGTGTAGGTAATTAATTTGACTGATTTAGACAAGATGCCAAAAAATGTTGAAGCACAAATGGGGGTATTTACCCTAGGTTCGGACCTCATTTGAAGCATATTTCTCATGAGAATAGAGCGATGGTTTCAAATGAACATTAATAATTCAAAAAAAAAATCAAAATGACATGAATCCAGCGCACAATGTTGTTATATGTGATATAGTTGCTCCTCAACTTTATTTGGATAATTTTGACAAGGTCGAATTTTTCATGAAATTTCAAACGGGGGTGTCTACCCTAGCTTCAAACCTCATTTGAAGCACATTTGACTAAAATTTTGGAATGACTTGGTTCAACATCATCCAACATTATTCAAACATCATTCAAACTATGTTCTAACTTAGATACATCACCAGTCAACATAAATACAACATTATTCAACATAAATACAACACCAACTTAGTCTAAATAGCGTCGGGGCTTCTTTGTGATCCTTGGCTGTTTTGGTGGACCTTTGCTGCTTGTGCTCATCTTGCTCACAGCTTCTTGTCTTATCCTCTTGGTAGTCGGTACCTTAGCCTTCTTCTTTGAAACTACACCAGATCTGTACAAAACATAAAAGATCATGATAAATAAATAAAAAATGAAAACTGGTGAGATCATGACAGGATTTACATACCCATCTGAAAATGGAACTGGTGAGATCATGGCAGAATCATCAAATGAAGCATCCAATGAAACTGGTGAAATCATGGCAGGATCATCGACTGGAGCATCCAGCGGATCATCAGCTGGATCATGAGCTGGGTCATCAGCTGGATCATCAGCTGGAGCAACTGGAGCATCCATCGGATCATCAGCTGGAGCATCCAGCGGATCATCAGCTGGAGCATCTGGAGCATCATGGACTTGATCATCATTTGAATAATCATAATCATTTGGATCATGTATTTGATCATCATTTTCATCTGGAGCATCATCTGAATAACTTGACTGTTGATCATCATTTTCAAATGTTTCATCCGGCTGCTGATCATCATTTTCAAATGCTGCATCCGGCTGCTGACCATCATTTTCATCAGGAAAACTCTCTCCAAACCCTGGATCTACTCCGTTGTCACAATATTTGCCGAAATGACCAGTCCCACCACACCTTGTGCACTTACGCACCCTCGCTCCAACTCCACCTTCACTGCGACATCGGTGTCGACTCTTCCTCGGTCTACCTGCAGCTCTCTTCAGAACCGGAGCACAAAGTTTGAATCCAGGGTCCACTCTATCCTATTGATGTTTTCCTTCCAGATCAGGCAAGGCATGTACATATGTGGCTCTAAACATTGCAACAGAGTAGTAATCATGCACATACTGCTGTATATCCCCTGCTGGACCTGAGAGAGAAGTGATGAAAAACAAGGCATGAATGCATGGCAAACCAGTTATCTGCCATTGCCTACAACTGCAAGTTTTGTCTTCTAAATCCACTAGATATCTCCATTCTTTGTTAGCTTTATCAAAGAATGATACCTCTGATTTGGTATACGAGATAAATCTCATGTTCATATTCAAGCCCTCTGTTTTTTGCTTCAACACCTTCATCACATCCGGGATAATAACGTGGCCCATGAATTTTGCATTAGCTATTCCAAGACGCAAATGAAATTTCTCGGCGTATTCTATCCTTATCATGTCAAGCAAATCCACCAAATAAAGATCCTTTAGTTTCTGAATCGTTGAGTTGAAAGATTCTGCAAGATTATTGTGCGCATAGTCAACTTTGCTCACTTCACTGAATTGGCTTCTAGCCCATAACTTCGAGTGGTGTGTTTCCAAGTATTCCTTCACTTTCTCATTTGTGTACAACTGCCTCATGTGGTAGTTGTGCTTCCTCACACTGCAAGTCAAAGATGCTGGCCATAAATGGTCGGTAAAAAACTTTCCTTTGAATTTCTTCACAAAATTTGCAGCAAGGTGACGCATGCATTCCCTATGCTCTACTCCTGGGAACACATTGTCCACGGCCACTTCTAAACCTTTGCATGCATCTGTGTGAATTACCAACCCATTGGGATGTCCAATAGCCTGGCGCAGATTCTGCAAAAACCATGTCCAGCTCTCCTCGGACTCTGTCTCCAGCACACCGTAGGCAACTAGAAAAAGAAAATTGTGTGCATCAACTGCACAAGCTGCTACTAGCTGGCCTTTAAACCTTCCTGTGAGAAAAGTAGCATCGATAGCCAAAAATAAGGCCTGCAACCTACCAAAAAACCGAATCGAAAGGCTTGAAAGCACACAAAAAATCTTCTAAAGCACTCCTTGGTCCTTGTCACTTTCTTCAATGTGTACTCCACGGTGTGGTGATCAATTTCAACAACACTACCTGGGCTTGTCCTCTCCACTCCAGCTTTGAATGAATACAACAATTGAAATCTTTCATTCCAGTTACCATGGATAGATTCCAATGCTTTATTTTTACCACTGAACACCCTCATGTATGGTAAATCTATCTTGAACTTGTCTTTGATGTTTTTCTGCAATTCCTTTGCAGTCACTTGATGGTTTTCTGCCACCCATCTTTTTACTTTATCCGCCACCCATCTTGACTTGGCTCTACTGATTGTTTGCTTCCTAAGGGCTGATTCTTGGCATGTGTGGGGAAAAAGGTTCACTTTTACCTGAATATTGGTGCTACCACGTATTTTAGATGTGTGCATCCTCCATTGACAATCTTCAGACGCACAGTGCACGGTGTAGCGCCTTTTATCGCTCTTGTCAACTGTAAACGCACGTTCTAACTTAATGCAATGCCTTAGCCATGGAAGAAAAGATGCAACCTTCTGCCATAAGAGGGTTCTCAGGGTTCCATTCAACATGTGTCCGGTCTTCCTCCTCTTCATCGTCACTGTCAGACTCATATTGGATTTCAGCCCGAGGTGTCCGTCTTAAATTCTGAATAACATCAGGATATAGCCTCTCTTCATCATCCGCAGAAATGCAGGCATCAGCCTCCACTTCAACATGAACCCTTCTCCCAGTGGCCGAACTTGTCGAGCCACCACGTCGAGTTGGTTTTGAACTGTTCTGGCTAGAGTTGACAGTACGACGTGATGGTCCTGCCACAGAAGATGAACCCGCCACCGTAGGTCCAACTGCCGGCACAACCACATCATTTTGCAGCTTCACATAAAAATTCTCTGCCTCCTTATGCTTAGCAAACATGGTAGCGAGATCTTCATCATTACTAATTTGGATCCAATCTTTTCCCCATCAAAGTATCTAAATTCCATTTCATCATGCAAACCCCAAGGATATGGGCTGCAAATTATCTCCCTAAATTGTCTGAAACTCCAATTACAATCCATTGGGACCGGATAACTGAAACCTCCTTCGTATTTCTTCTTACCGTCTACATCGACGATGTAGCGCTCCCTTCTAACGTTCACCAAGAAAGCAAACCGCAACTCCATCATAACCCACGAAAACAAAGACGCAATCATCTGCAAATCAATGGCATCCCATGTCGAATCGACAATTCAAAGCTCAGTACTTACCCAATGGGAACACAATCGTGGATGCGGCGTGTCTCCGGACCCAGGTCGCCGCCGCTCTCCATTTCATTTGTATGCATTTCGTCGAGCAGGTGGCGGGCAGAGTGGTGGAACGAGCGCCCCACCAGCGGCGTCGCAGGACGGCCCCGACGGTGAAGCAGGTGGCCACGCGGAACGGCCGCGGCGGTGCAGGTGGTGCTGGCGGCGCAAATGTGTGCTGCTGGCTGCGACACAGGTGGCGGTGGGGTGCTGGCTGAGGATCAGGTGGCGGTGGAGCAGGTGGTGGTGGCGCCGCAGGTGGTGGTGGTGCCGCAGGTGCTCGTGGCGCACCAGGGGTTGGTGGCGGTGGAGCACGCGGTGGCGGCGGCGAGAGCAGCAACGCACGACGGCGGGTCAACTAAATTGGGCGGCAGCGCACGACGGTGGTGGCGGGAAGCTCGGGTGTGGACTATTCAGCATAGTCAACTAACTGCGCGGTCCCACCTGTAAGCTCCGGACGGTTTCAATGAACTTGGCAGTCCCACCCGGATCCACTTCGCGAAACGGAGCCTGACTCCTCCGGACCCACTTCGCGAAACGGATTCGACTCCAAACTTACCGTTCCGGCCTCTCCATAGTAGTTGCGCACGGACTAGAGGCAAAACTGATGTCGATTCAGCGCTAGGGGTAAAACTGAGTAGAAGTGGTTCGCTGTGGGCAATTCGATAAATGACCCTTTTTTGAATGTATTGTGCCTTTTGCCTAGATTCTTCTGCCTCGTGAGTCGTGACTTTCATTCTCACGTTCTCTTAATATTCTATTCTTCTTATAAAGCAAAACCCAACTAGCATGTATTAATGATTTTTCTATCTCAACATGCAAGCGATCCACATCATCTATTCTCCTAGCCAATCAATTGTCCATGTCATCCACACTAATATTTATTAATAACTACACGCAAGCTAGCACGTCATCCTTCTTTAAGCCATCCAATAATTCATATTAACAATTTAAAAATATATATACATTGATTAATTGAAATTTGGACGTTCACTTAGAAAATATAATATAGCATACCTCTTATAAACATTTATTATAATATACTGTAATTTCTAAGACAATCCCCCTAGCAACGCGCGGGTCCGATCAAACAAGATAAATACTACATATCTGAGGCCAGCGGGAAAGAAATTTCCGGACCACTCCAACACCGTCAAAATCGTCCCCATCAGACGGCCGCAATTTTCTCTCTTTTTTCCCATCGTTAAGCCACGGAATAAAATCCTGGTGGACCCCAGTCAGCTAACAAAAATCCCCCAAATCACTCCCCTCAAATCGCAGGCGATCCGCCCATCGTCGTTCTACGCTGCCCCCCACAACCCGCTCGCCGCTGCTCCGATCTCCATGTCGCCTCCGAGATCCGCTCAGCAGACACATCCGCCTCCATCTGGTTCGGCGAGCTTCGCCGCCACACACCAATGAAGATCCGCCACGGGGAGACGTCGACAGGGATACAATGACCGGCCGCTATCGTTGTTCGTGCCAGGGACCAATTTCTGGCCGGTGCATCATGCTCCTCCCCAGATTGATCTGCTGCTCGCTCCTTCTACTATCCAATACAACCGCGGCATCACTCCTCTCCAAATAGGGATAAGGTAATTGCAAGACACCTAAATCCCAATCTGTTCATTTCTTCTCCACTTTTGAAGTTCAAATTCATGTAATCCTTTATGCTTCGTCTCATGAACTGACTTCTACACTATCAATTGGACCTTCGGGTGACTGTACATCATCTGCATCGTTGCTAGGTCCATGCCGCTCCATCCCCTGAACCATCAAACAACAGAAGGAAGCAAAACTACCATCAAAATGAAGCATCACCACCATCGGAAGGAAGCATGGACACAATCATCCGCTGGCATGCGAAGGGAGCACGACCACCATCTATATGAAGCACGATAACCATCTGAATGAAGCATGCATAGTTTTGGAAGGAAGCATGAACAGAATTGTTTGCTGGCATATGAAGGAAGCACGTGCATCATCTACAGGAAGCACGGCAACCATCTGAAGGAAGCATGCATAGTTGTGGAAGGAAGCATGAACACGGTTATAGCAGAAACATGTTATATGAATGTATGAAACATGCTGCACTAGAGCTTTCTTATTATCCATGGAAGGCCTTTTTATGTTGCTTCGAGGAAAAATAAAACTATTATACCAGAAATACTTTTTGTTTGGTTGAAGCAGAAGTTAGTTGAACCTGGAGCAAAAGTAACAATTTTTGCTTCTGCACATAATAGAGTAAGTTTTCATATTAGCTAGAAAAAGATACTACTTGGAAGCAAATTTGAAATGTAGTGGCAGCATATTTGACATTAAGTGGAAGCAAACCGTATTGAAAGCATTTTTGTTTTGTTTAATACCGGGGCTACAAGAAACTTAGAGGAAGAGGAAACACGGGGTTTGCATTCATTCTCTAAGGATTAACAAGGTTAGGAAAAGTCTAAAATGAGAAGAGTAGAAGAGAAACACATGGAGAGGAAGGAGCCATTATAGTAAGGCAGGAGGTAACGCGCGTGCGTACTTTATGGAAGGATGCAGGATTTTCGGGGCTGCTCTCAAGGAGTGATTCCCGCTCGCGCGCGCGGGACACCCACTATCATCTGACGGCGACTGTGCTACTGATCCTACGGACAAAAAAGGGTCCGATATTTTTCAAAGAATCGGCGTCCGACTCCTAGTAGCTGCCATCAAACAAAGCAAGGAAACAGTCGGCCCAGCACTGAAACCCGCTGTGGCCTCGAGGCCAGCCAGCCTCACACGCTTGATTGGGCAACGACAAGGGCGTCGGAGACAGGATGCCGCGGGGCATTGCGCTCATTCCACCACAAGCGCGTAGACAGAGCCAGCCAGTCGGCTTGGGCCAAGAACATTACTACTGTATAGTTTGGTGATTTTAGCGTTTTATTACTATTGCACCTGCTGCACGGTATGCATGTACCAGTAAAAACCAAAGAAATTCCTCAAATAGAATTGTAAAAAGAAAAATGTGGATATGATATATTGCTTCCGCCGTGTCCTGGGAGAGGGAGGGACGACTTCTCAGACATTTGCATGTTGCAGTGTTGCCATCGATGAATCAAAGGCTTTTGTCGCTGCTGCCAGCCGGATCGATGAAACTAACATGACGATGCATGTAATTGCCTGCCCGAGTCCCAATTTTAACGCGCGAGCGGGACCGTGGCTGAGGCGGCTGAGTTTGTGCACAATCAGCTGCGGTCTGCGGATGGGCATTCCAGCCGTTTCGTTCAGCGACGAGATGACGTGCATGCAAATTACTTGTAGTAGTATGTACAACCCGACTGGGCGTTCGTAAGACTAGCCACAATGGGAGTAACATATGTGATATCATAAGTGCCACATAGGCAAAAAAAAAGATAATGTGGCACTCATTTAATGAGGAGAGAGGTGTTATCATAGGTAGATACCGTAACATAACGCTTTCCAAGAAAATATGAGTCTATAAGCTAATAAATGTATTAGTATATGATACCACAAATATGTTACTATGCATTGTGGAAGTGGTAACATAAACTAATATCATATGCATGATACTACTATATGATACTCCCCATTATGACTAGTCTAATGCGTGTGCGCGCGCGAGCCGTGGAGAGACGACCAATTAACGTTGTGCAAAAAAAAAAGTTGTGCATGCATGCGTTGGACCATCGAGCAGCAACAACCAACAACAATTATTTCTGGCACGCTTTGCCACTGGATCGGAGGGAGTTAATTAAAAGTGTCATGTACTTTTTCTTTATGGGGGATACTTTTGCACTTTTGCCGCTCGATCCAAGCTGCATCGGTACTACAGTACAGTACAGTACATGCAACGACTCTCGTGTACTGCAAGTTTTCGCTCACATTGTTCTTGGCGACATACTAGCGCTGTGGATCGAGTGCCGAAAGTTCCATGCATCGGTGCATGGTTCTTGCATCGACTTTGTCAGCATGTACAGTCCTACGCCGGTACAATATAGAGACGACTTTTTCTTGCATGCATGTGCAATTTTTTTTTTTTGACATTTAAAAGGAATTCATTGATGCATGAGCTGGTTACAGTCATTCTGAATGGAGAGGCTTTTTTTTTTTTGAACAAGGGGATGGGTCCAAAGGACCCAGAAGCTTCATATACTGCGGTGGGTACAATTACATAAGGGACCAGAAATAAACCAGCTATTACACAGAGGCCCCTGCAAAGAACAAAAAGGACCCTAGGAAAACAGGGGACACGCGATCGGGTCCTTCTCCACCGGCGATGACAGAGAACCTCGATGCCGCGGCCGCGAACCAGCACGTCGGGGACGGACCACTTGACGCGTTGACTGCGATGAACGCCCAGCTGAGGTTGAAGATCCTTCCTTCTGGAGGACGAATCCCTCGAATCGGAGAAATCCGAGGGGCGGAGTGGCCCCCTTGGCCATGGATAGCAACAACCAAGCACGATTGTCACTTGGGAACATCCGCAGGCGAAGCTTCATCGAATCTCCCACTGAGGCAGCACGTTGGGCGTCTTCTTCCTCTGCGCGCCGCCACCATGACGACAAGCCCGAGGTGAAGCTCCCAAATCCCCAGCACAGATAAGCGGGGTTATTGCAGAACGAGCCGGCCGCAGCACCCTCGAAGGCCAGATCCTACCATGAGAACTTGGCTGAGCAGCACCACCACCTCCGCCTCCCACCGCACCACCCGAACGGCGAGACGAAAAAGCTCGAGAAGAAAAAGAAGACGGCCTTATTGAGGAAGATCTCCGTGACCAGCTTCTTCAACCGCAGCAGATCCTGCCACCAGATCTGCCCATCGAAGCACACCAACCACAGCACGCTCCAGACCCGGCCGATGGGATCCAGAGCTCTACTCCTAGACACCACCTGGGACAAAGCAACAACCCTACATCTACTCGATATATACAGGAGGGGGAGCCAGCCACCTAATCCATCTCCATACCCAGCAGCATCGCTGCCAGAAACGGAGAGAGAAAGGGGCGAAGACGGGAGGTAGGAGACGACTCTCAAAGCCTCGGGTGGGGAAAGAGAGCCCCTCTGATCGAATGGAGAGGCTGATCTGGTGAGGGAAACAATTACTCCAGATACCCACAGTTCCCTCCATCCTAGCTAGTTTTGCAAGTTCATGTGCAGCAGTATTACAATCTCTTTTAATTAGAGACACCGAAAAATGAAAAACATTTGCCTTTACGCAGTCGATTTCTCTGTAAATGAAACAGAGTCTTGATATATCTTGTCGCCCGGAGTTCACCGTTGCGTACACAGCCGCACAATCTGTCTCAATGGCTGACGGACTGATGCCTAAGTCGGCACAGGTAGACAAACATGTGAGAAGGGCTTTAGCTTCAGCTTCCTCAGCGTCAGAACAGGAAGGCAAATGAGCAGACATAGAACAGATCACCGATCCAGAGTAGTCCCTGAAAATTCCTCCCATGGTGGCAATGCCTGTATCCTGATAAAAGAGGCGTCAAAGTTCAGTTTAAGATTACCCTGTGGAGGTGCTTTCCAGCTGTTGTTGGCAGCCCTGGGGATCCAACTTCGAGCAGCATGATGGTTCCTAGCCGCGGAACCCGTGTGCTCTTTCCCTCTACTATTTAGGGAGTAACCATGCATGTGCAATTCTAGCTGTGTCATCAACGGATCGATAGCCACGGCGGCAGAAAAAGTGATACAATGCCTAGTAAATGGGAGCATCGGGCATGTTTCAGCAGGGCCCTCTGCGAAAGTCTAAAACGGACCCTATGTCACACGAAAAAATAAAATATTAAAATGTCCAGCATAAAAAAAGGAACTGTTTTCGATCGTGTGTCGATCAATATTCGTTTTCCTCCGTGACACTATGTTGAAACTTGGCTGCATGCATGGCTTCTCTTAGTCGTTTTTGACCCTAGGGCTGGTTTTTGGTTTCGATGCACTACTATTCGTTTCCTCTGTTTTTGTTCTGAAAAAGTAAGCGCGATGCCAAGGAGCCTGAGCGATGCGACAGGCCCATGAGCCCACGGCCACGCTCTACTCACGCGCATGCTGGACAGTTCGACGTCGCTCTTTGACACTTCAAGAACGGTCAGCAAGAATTAATGCTCTATGGTTCTAGATAGAAAACAAAACACAACGTTTTATCAATGATAAAGATACAACGCTTCGACATACCAGAAAACTCAATCCTAAAATATTTGATCTTTCCCATGTTCAATTTTTAAGTTTCATGGTTCTCACATGTCGAGTTCTCCCAAATTCAGTTGGAATCTCTACAATTGGAGTTCAAATGAAGGTGATATGATTTATCTAAAAGTTCGGCATTTTATGCCTAATAGGGCGACATGGCTCAACGAGAGACGTCTCGTCTGAATTAGACGAACATGGATCAATATATCGGTTCAACGTAGGTGATATATTCTAGAAGGCAGGATCTTAATTGGACGTCCAAATTCAGAAGGTATCCGCACACATCGAAAAGACGAAATGGACGCAGTTGAGCTGATGTCCGGCCTCCGGATGATTCGGTCCTTGATGTGTCCATTTTAGAAACAATTCTACTTAATGAATTATTAATGAGTAGTTAGATTTCTAACATTTTACCATATCAAAATGAACCATTTATGTCGGTGTACGCAGATAATTGAAGATCGGAGAAAATATTTCGTACAACGCATAAAGGACAAAATTTAGGATGCAATATGGTGATATCATAACATTAAACGCCATTCCAAAAACAAAAACAAATTCGCAGAAAAGAACAAGGAGTTAAGGATCATCCTCTCGAAGACTTAACGAGTTGCGGTACGATCACATGCGACTGTACTCGCCACCGTACCGTGCAACCATCTGTGACATCTGCGACTCTGCAAGGCCAGTACCATGCCGGTATAGTCGCCTATGACAGTACCAGTCACCGTACCAAAGAGGAGACTTTGGCACGACAGGCGAAGCGGAGATCTTCAGCGCATCAGGAGGGGACGGCCGCCAAAACGACCACGGGTACAGTGGCGAGAGACCTTACTAGCCACGCTACCATGTCTCGTAGGAACCGTCTCAAGTATATTTACCTCATGCCCTCGGATTTCCCAGAAGACATGCAGAGCAGCCGCCAGACTGAAACTCTACCAAACCCCAGCTTTGAAAGGCATCCGGAGGGGGCATTCTCAGAAGGGAATCCATCTCCATCAACGTGAAGGCCTCTGCATCGACCTCCATCGTCATAACCACCATCGACATCCACGTGATAGAACCCCTCGCCATCTCGTTTTAATTCTAGAACATCTAGTTGTGGATTTACTCGTGTATTCATTCATACATCCATTTTCCATTTGCAATACAATCATTATGATATTTACTGCCTTCATGTGTGGATAGCTCCATTAGTTCTTGGGGAGATGGGGAGACCCTAGTACTACTATGAACTGAGATAAAGATATGTGCCCTATTTTCTGTTGACCGTTTTGTGATAACAATCCTCATGATGTTGGAGTGAAGTTGACCACTCAAATATTAGCCAACGGGACATGATGTAGTTGTTAATGTTGGCTTGATGCAGTGTCTAGAGTGAGCAAGACATGACAGAAAGTCGCTATTCCATTTCGTTGATCTCCAACTTGGGAGTAACGGGGACTCAAAGTACCAATACAACATCCACAGGATGATCCTTAATTACTAATGCCAGTAGGCGCATCGCCTGTCATCTGGGCTAGTAATGGTTGTGAGTGGTGTGTTTCCTAGAGGTACTTAGGGCACACTAATTTATGGAGCTCCGCCCTCACAAAACAGTCATATGTAAATAACATGCATGCCTAATCAATTCATAGCTATGCTATGGTAGAATCGTACTTCCCAAGAATGCCTTGAGCCCTATTGCAGTTTCCATCGGTTCACCATTAATTAGTTGCTCTCATGTACTGTTTCACTTTATTTGTTATTTTATTTCACAATCACCATAACCAAAAATTTAAACACTTTTTTGCTTGCTTGACCTAAAAACAGTTTGCATGCACAAACAAGCGGACGCGGTCAAAACTAAACACACGAGACCATTTTCATACCACCACCGTGGTTTGATACTCTTACTTCGAAACTAGCTATAACAACCATGTGCACTTGCAGGCATCACGCTATTTTCTGGCGCCGTTGCAAGGGAATTAAGCGATTTTGGTCTTTTGTTTTTAGTACTTGTTTATTTTTGTTGTGCTAAGTTGTTTGCAGGTCAAAGAATGTGCAATTGACAAGGACAACATTCCTTACATCAAATTTTCTACTTTACAAAGCATGGGATTACCACATATGGACGCTTTTATGAAGGTACATCCCAGGGTAAATGCAGAAGGCTATGAAATTAACCCTATAATGCTTGATATGTTGCGTACTAGGTAGTACAAAGGTGATGGTACGGAAGATCCATATAATCATATTGATTTCTTTGAAGATATATGCAGAACTTTCAAACTTAATGAATTTACTGATGAAGAAATGAAGCTCAAGATATATAGTCAAACTCTTACTGATAGAGCCATTTCATGGTATAAGTCACACCCCCGAGATACTTTTGACTGGTGATTTGGAGGAGATCTCTCGAAAAGTCTTTAGTGCCCATTTCGATAGTTGGGATAAATTATCTTCTGCATTTTTGTTTTACTTTTATCCAAAGAAGAAATACAATGGAGTAAGAAACATGCTTACCAACTTCAAGAATAGACCTCTATAAAGTTTACTAAACTACTACATAAGGTTTCGTGAACTACTTGATTATTGTCCCCATCATGAATTACCACCCGATTTAGTATTAGATACTTTTTTTATAAAGGACTTAGTAGTGGAAATAGGGATATATAAAATCTTGTCTCAAGTGGAGTCGTCATGAAATATACAATTGATCAAGCCTGGGAATTATTAAATGATATGGGTATGAACAAGGAAACTTGGTCAGATGATTTGGGGAGTAAAGGAGGAACTGGTGTAGAATATGAATTCATACAAGATTTTATTGATGCCGGTAAACTTGATAAATTAAGTAAAGCTTTGCATATGAAATCTGACATTATTTTGCAGCTTATAAAAAAGGTAAAGCAAGTTTTTGCATCTTCCAAAAAATAACCGGATAAAATATGATCCACGTAAGAAGGTTGCCACTATTCATGTGCCTTTGGAAGAAGAACACGTTAATGCAGTCGAAGAATCTCCTTATGAATCGCTACTACCATTCCGTGAAGCTAAAAGAATTCCTGAAGAAAGGCATGAGTCCATGGTGTGTGCAGGTATGCTAGAGGAGGAATGTCGTCTTAAAGACAGTGAACGTGCAAAAGAACAATTTACTATAACCACTTGCTCAAGGAGTGACCAAATTAGATCAAGATGCCACACAAGTGGTTACAAGTAAAATTGAAGGAAGAGACTATGGGAGACCTGTAGTTCCATGCTCTTTTGGAGGTACATATTTTTATGGTCTATGTGACATAGGTTCTGTAATTAATGTTATCCCATATGAATTATATTTGAAAATAAAAAATGAAATATCTGCTCCTGACATCGAATTGGTAGACATGTCTATTAAGTTAGCTGATAGGTCACTACATGAACCTATTGGAGTTGTCAATAATGCTCAGATACGTATTGGTCCCTATACTTATTTAATCGATCTCGTCATTTTGGATGTTCCAATTGATCCTTTTTGTCCTATTGTTTTTGAAAGAAATTTCTTGTGCACTATTAAAGATTGTACGGGCCTACATGCCATATTATCATATGTATTATTGCTTCTGTATATGGAAAGAATTATATGTTGGAACAAATGGACAATGCTAGTGCCAAACTAACAAATATTAACACCAAGGGAACTTTCCACGACTAACAAAAGAAAATGTGGTTGCAGAGGAAATCTCTAACATCATGCAAGAGTGGTAATTATTTCATCCTATTATTTTAAATAATGATATGAATATATAGTTTCATACTTATATGGACAAGTGATATGAATATATAGTTTCATATTTATATGAAAAAGTGGTCTTTTTTTATTTTTAATTTCCCAAAAATAACTAATATTGTTGAAGCATTGATGAGTCGTGTTTTATGAGTCTCATGCACTTTGGGGATTCTTACCGTATGGTGGGGATGTTTTTTTAATCGGTTACTAGGGAATGACTCTCTATTTATGGTGAAGCTATGCGTACCTTTGGGGGGCAACCGCCCCCTCCAAGGTATCGTACATGTCATTCAACATTATCATATCCATCAATGTGTTTATATCGATATTGTATTTATTGCATTATTGACATTATAGCTTGTACTTTCCATAGAGATCTTTCTGGTCATCTCATTCTTATCGGCACTACCGCTAGGTAAATATACATATTTTTTCAACAATATAAATATCATGCAATTATACATATTGTGTGCTAATCATATTCCTTTATAAAATACAATTTTATGGGTATACCGTACAAGATAGGATATTCAAGGAAAAGACAAACTAGATGCTTGAAGTCATAAAAGTATATTACAAAAGGTTTGTGGAAGAATATATCAGCATTGAGCTTCCCAAAGGCAAAGACATGTTAAAAATTAAACTGAACAGTATGCTCTGCGACATACATGACACCAGAGTCCCTAAGTTAACAGTGTCGATGAAATTCTGCACAGACTTGCGTGCCTTAGTATTACATGTAATAACACTGTGCACCACAATAACAACATGTTCAAATACTATTGCTTTTGTATTCAGACAGAATCATATTTGGGAAAAAATGGTCAACGCTATTGCAAAACTAACAAATATTATCACTAAGGGGCACTTTCCACATCTAACAAAAGAAAAGGTGGTTGCAGAAGAAATCTTTGACGTCATGCAAGAGTCGTAATTATTTTATCCCATAATTTTCCATAATAATTTATATATAGTTTAATATTTAGATGGACAAATGGTATTTTTACATTTTCCATTTGACTAAAATAATTAATGTTGTTAAAGCATTGCTGAGACGTATTTTATGAGTCCTAACACATTTTTGGCACTCTTACCATATGGTGTGGATGTTTTTTTTCAATCACTTACTAGGGAATGACTCTCCACCTATGGTGGAGCTATGTGTAGTTTGGGGGGGCCAATGCCCCCCCTCCCAAGACATTGTAAATGTTCTTCAGCATTAGCATATCCATCTTTGTGTTTATATCGGACATTATATTTGTGATAATATTGACATTATAGCTTCCACTCGACATAGAATATTTTTGGTAATCTCTTTCTTATCGTAACTTCCGCTAGGTAAGTTACCAATATACATATTTTCCCAACAATATAAATATCATGCAGTTATAGATATTGTGTGCTAATCCTATTCCTTTATACAATGCAGTTTTGTGGATAGACATAAATGCAAGATAGCATAATCAAGTAAAAAGGGAAATCAGATACTTGAACTCATAGAAGTAGATTACAAAAGGTTTGTGGGAGAATATATAAACATTGCGGTTCCCAAGGCCAAAGAGAGGCTAAAGATTAAACTGAACACCAAGCTCTACAACATGAAGGATGACTCCCGTCGTTGTTAAGTCAACAGTGTCAATGATATACCGCACAGACATGCGTGCCATAGTGTCACATGTAACAACACCGTGCACCATCATAACATGTTCAAAAACTATTGCTTACGAATTTGGACAGAATATATGTTGGAACAAATGGACAATTCTAGTGCCAAACTAACAAATATTAACACTACGGGAACTTTCCAAGTCTAACTAAAGAAAATGTGGTTGTAGAGGAAATCTCTGACGTCATGAAAGAGTGCTAATTATATAATCCCATTATTTTAAATAATGATATATATATATATATATATATATATATATATATATATATATATATATAGCTTAATATTTAGATGGACATGTGGTCTTTTTACATTTTCTATTTCCCTAAAAGAACTACTATTGTTGAAGCATTAATAAGAAATGTTTTATCAATCTTAATACATTTTGGGGACTATTACCGTATCGTGTGGATGTTTTATTAATCGTTACTAGGGAATAAATCTCCACCTACGGTGGACCTATGTGTACTTGGTGGGGGGAGGGGGGCAACTGCCCCCTCCAAGACATTGTAAATGTCCTTCAACATTAACATATCCATCAATGAATTTATACGCGACATTGTATTTCTGGTATTATTAGCATTATAGCTTCTACTTTACATAGAGATGTTTTTGGTGATCTCATTCTTATCATCACTATCGCTAGGTAAGTTACCAATATACATATTTTCCCAACAGTATAAATATCATGCAGTTATACCTATTGTGCGCTAATCCTATTCCTTTATACAAATACATTTTTGTGTATAGACCTAAATACAAGATATGATATTTAAGGAAAAAAGCAAACCAGATGCTTCAACTCGTAGAAGTAGATTACACAAGGTTTGTGGAAGAATATATCAACATTGTGCTTCCCAAATCCAAATTAACAGAGGTTAGATATTAAAATAAATAGTATTATCTGCGACGCTAGATGTCACTAAGTCAATAGCGTCGATGAAATTTTGCACTGACCTGCGTTCCATAGTATCACATGTAACAACATCGTGCACCAACATAACAACATGTTCAAATACTATGGCTTTATGCATTTGGAAAGAATCATATGTTGGAACAAAGGACAATGCTAGTGGCAAACTGACAAATATTAACACTAAGGGGCACTTTCGAGACCTAACTAAAGAAAAGATGGTTGCAGAACTCATGCAAGAGTGGTAATTATTTCATCAAGTTGTTGAAGCATTGATGAGACATGTTTTATGAGTCCCCTAATGCATTTTTGGGACTCTTTTCATATGATGTGGATGTTTTTTTCAGTCGGTAATTGGTGAATGACTCTCCACCTATGGTAAAGCTATGTATACTTCGTGGGACACTGTAGTTATACATATTGTGTGTTAATCCTATTCCTTTATACAATGCAGTTTTGTGGATAGGCCTAAATATAAGATAGGATATTCAAGGAAAAAGACAAATCAGATACTTGAACTCATAGAAGTAGATTACAAAAGGTTTGTGGAAAAATATATCAACATTGCGCTTCCCAAAGCCCAAGATATGCTAAATATTAACATTAACAACATGCTCTGGAACATGAACCCAGATGTCGCTAAGTCTTGGCATATTATTAAGCGGGATATTTATCAGCTATGTTTTGAGTTCCATGCTAGCAAGTTGAATATTGAGCATATTAATATGGGGTATACTACTTTAATTGCTAAGACTGTCTCTCCTGAAAATATTAATGATTATAGGCCAATCACTCTCCTGAATTGCGGTCTCAAAATTCTTACTAAACTCTTGGCAAATAGACTGCAAAAGGTTATTCTTAAAATTGTACATAAAAACCAATATGGTTTTCTTAAAGTAAGAACAATCCAACATTGTTTGTCCTGGGCTTTTGAATTCATCCATCAGTGTGAGGCTTCTAAGCAGAAAATTGTTGTCATTAAGCTAGACTTTGCTAAAGATTTTGACGCAATTGAGCACACTGCAATGCTGAAAATTATGGAAAAGATGGGGTTTGATGACAAATGGCTGAAATGTATTGACTTGATCTTCTCCTCTAGAATGTCTTCTTTCCTCCTTAATGGCGCCCCTGGTAGAAAATTTCATTGCTAAAGAGGTGTTAGGCAGAGGTGTCGGTGTCGAGTCCTCGACGATGGAGCACTGGCGTGTTGACACAAGTGTATGCAGGCACACCATAAGGGGGATTACATGTGAGATCCTTTGACGAGGGAAACTTAGCGACATCCTTGCAACTAAGCCTAGTTGTAAGGATCTATGATTGTTCAGAACTCTTCTACGGCTACATCGATTCCGTTGCCTGATGAGTCGTGATCCTAATTAATGCATGTATGGACATGCATCGCTATCTATATAGTGATCTTGACGGTTATGTAGGGCAAAAAATTTAAATATCGCAACGTAGACCAGTAATGTCCACTTATCTAACTACCTTAATATTTCTAATTTCTCTGAAAAAATCTGATCACCTAGAGATCATTCTGGTGACCCTTCGACATTCAAGACTGACAGAAGTAGACTTAAAAGTGTGACCCTACAGGTGCGATAACATGTGAACATGTCCCGGAACATCTACCAGTCAATAACCAATAGCAGGGCCATGGGCACACATAATGGTTCCCACGGTTATACGAAGTTGTTCTCAGTTAAACCTGTTAGTTCCATGTGTACTCCTATTGCTTCACGATACTTATCAATACCCAAGGAAATATATATTGGACAATTTGTGAAGCAAAATTTGATCACTATATCTTAATATCCTTGTTAGTTGTTACTAGTATGACACCTTTTGTCATTCCTGTATTCCGGTATCCCCATGATTAATATCATGCCTTGTTTCTGCAAACATATATATAGATAGCTTCATACCAAGTGGGCTCTGGATAAACCTATCTATTATCTTAGAGGAGAAATATCCGGTGTTGAACTATTTAGGTTCCACTACAAACTTTAGGACATATCCAAACATCAACATTTTGATCCAACTATCACGGTAGACAGATGATGACGATCAAAGTATATCTTTAGTGTGTAATAACTAGATATTCTCATGGTCAAAGGATACACGCATGATAACCTTTCTATGATAATACTATTTATATACTCTAGCATTAACTCGTAGCAATCAAATGTTGGTACATATCAAACCCTAGACTAGGAAAATATGACCTTTGAAAAATAATGAGTTATTCTACACAGACAAGACTTAGGACCTTTTAGAAAGTGTTCATGTTCTACACGTGTGACACATGTGTATGGGTTTTCCACGGAATCTCACATTCAGGAACCACAATAGTTATAGCATAGAACATAAACATTAATTATGAAACATGTAGCATGACATTCAAATAGTTACTTTCGTAACTCCAAAAAAAAATTGAGATAGATTACGAAAGATAACAAACAGGGATTTACTTTAAAAATCAAGTCATTATGAAGTTTTAGTTATTACACAAATTTTTCTCGTGAAGCACAAAAAACCTATTTTTGAACAATAAAACAAAAAAAATGAATCTTTAAAACACTAAGGGCTTTTCTTGGCACCAAAAAGTGAAAAGTCAATGATAAAATGAAGTTATTTAAGTGGTAACAACTTCAAAGACTCAACAAAAACCAAAACAAAACATAATGCAAAAATAAAATGGGCTTCCTAACATAAGCGCATTTCTTTAATGCATTTTAGCTAGGCATAATGAAATAATAATTTTTTATCACCAACACCAAGGAAATATTCTTGAGACATGTTACCTTTGTTCTTTGAAAAAATAATATTTACCATTTTTTATAGACTGAAACTTTATAAATCCTCGTGACATGTCAAGTGTAGCTTTCACAATTTTAAGAAGGGTATTATGAGTATTATAGGTCCTACAACTTCACATTCTATATCAATGGAGACACAACACCCAAAAATCTTAGTAGGGACCTATTTTATCACCCCTAGAGAGGTGTTAATATTCATCGACAATGTGCAACCGTAGTAAACATTTAGAAAATCCTCCTAACCCAAATATATCATAAACAATTTTTTTTGGCAAAGTAGAGACCCTTGAATCATGGTCGTAATGGGCACGCAATCTTTTATTACTAAATTCAATATTGATAGTTGGTTCCCATTTGTGTCTAGAAGTCTTGTAGTGTTGAGAGGTTGAATCCCTTCAATATTATCAGAAATTTTCAACTTATCAAAATTCCCCATTGAGGAGAACGCGGGAGGAGGCGGTAAGATAAGGGCGTCAATTCAATTGCGAAAATTACTCGGGAAACCATGGCATTCGAGGAGGTCAAGAACGTACTCCCATCGCATAGAGTCGAATACTTTGTCGATATCAAGATTGAAGAGGAGCGCCGGAGTTTTTTCCTTGTGAAATCTTTTTGCCAAGTTCTTGACATAGAGGAAATTTTCATGAATGCTTCTTCTTTTTATGAAGGCACTTTGGGCGTTGGAGACAAGGGCGTTCTTGGACTGTCGAAGATGTAGGCAAGCACCTTCGAGATGAGCTTAGCGATGGCATGAATGAAGCTAATAGTTCTAAAGTCGGGTATATCCTCCGCTCTGTACTTTTAGGCAAGAGGGAAATGTTCGCGGAATTCGGCCAATGTAGGTTAGCCACATGAAGGTTCCAAATTGATTAATTACTTTCATAACATCGCCTTTGGTTGTTTGCCCACACTTCTTGAAGAAAGCAACCATGATGTCATCCAGGACGGGAGCCTTGCTCCTGGCATTTGATCAACTGCACTTTTCACTTCCTCCTCCGAGAAAGGCTCCCCAAGAGATCTTAAATCGGGTTCATCAAATTGCAATCCGTCCCATTTAAAATCTCGGATTCTAGTGCTTTCTTTCCGGACGATGACTTTGAAATGATTGTGGACTATGACCTCCTTCTGTGTTGTGCTCGGTGACCCACCCATGATTGCAGGGGCGTACCCAGGTATAGCTTAGTGGGGGCATGGCCCCCACAAAATTTCTTATACTTTAGTGTAATTTGTTCATGATTTGCAGGAAAAAGTTTCAAACTTATGAATTTTTACAAGAAATGTCCCCAGTCATCTAAATTGCCCCCACTTAAATTTTTGTCTGTCTGCCCCGGTATGATTGTGCTTGAGCCTATGAATGTGGTTGAGACTTGGAAACCCTCATCATCTAGCAACACGAGATTGCTGTATTACCATGGAGGATAACTCATGTTGCAATGTTGTTCAAGTTATTATTTGGTTGTCTATCTGAGAGCAAATTACGGAGCGTTTATTTTTTAACAAAAAAAAATACGGAGTACTAGTTGTACGTTAGGATGATCCAGGAGCATATCTCAAGTGTCGTCAAGCCTATTCGTTGGTACAGTGAAAAGTGGAAAAGGAAATAGGGGTGTGATCTGATGGGCTTAAAGATGGATTCGTGATCTGATGGGCTTAAAGACCCAGGAGCATATATCGGGAGTATTATATTTTTATTGTGTGGTGGATACGAATTTGGGCGGAGACTTACCACACAGAAACGTAATCAGAAAGAACGCTGGAATTGATGCATCTGGGCACCTGTTCTTGACCGCAATTTTCTGTTACACGATTTTATCTTACAGTCTGATATTGTGGCAGGCAGAAAAGTCTGTTACAGAAATGTACACGCAAATGCAGAAGAGGGGAACAGAGGAAGAATATGACTTACTCTACTATCTGCGACGCTCTACTATCTCTTGCAGTGAGCAAGCCCCACTGGCCCATAATAAGCTTTTCACAAAGGCCACAGAAGGTTACAAGTTAGAGGCCCATGCAAAAAATTTGGCCCAGTTAGTGGTAAGCGTGATTGTTCTATTCTACTTATGGCTGGGTGGCTGAGCTAACCTTTACTAGAATGACTGTTATTTTTTTTATTGCAGAAGTCGAGTGTGCATTGCTGTATAAAATTCGAGCTTTTCAAAGTGCTCAAAAGCGAGAGAATACACATATAGTTTTACACGCACGTATTCCATTACACCTTTGGAATTAGCACAAGGTTCCACCTTTAGGAGCAAAGATCAGAGCAGCCCTAAAATATTCCTGACGGCCTCTACCTCTACCTCTACGCCGCTCCAGAAATGGGCATCTCTGACCCCGGAAAAGAACCCCTGGGTGCACGCAGCCCATACCAAAGATAGTGGGTACAGAAAATTTGCAAAATCCACCGCGCGCCACCTTTCCCGCCGTTCTCGCACTAGACACGTTAACAAAACCCCTCACCGCAAAAGTGCAGCGGGAACACGTAACGTATCCTTTCCCTAGCTAGCCACATTACCTTGTGCTCTCTATCTTAACTAACTTAATCATGTTTCTGTGATCTCTCCGGCCAACTCATGGAAAGCAACGGCCTACTGCAACTACTACTAGTAATAACCTTGTTCTGCAAGGTCAACAAAGGGCAGGCAAAAGTGGCACCGGCCAAGAAGTTTCTATTTCTAGCCGGTAGCTAGCCCGGTACGGTTCGGGGCGCCGCTAATGGGATAGCTACGTACTACTTAGTCGGTAGCAGTAGGGTTTAAGCATGTTCTCATTGTGATGGAGATGACAAACTAATCAACGCCGGCCATGTAACTAAAAGTGTACCGAGTCGCATACATGGTTGGTGCCCATACATGTGTGTCGGGTCGGGTACGGTAAGGCAAGGTAACCTTGCCGGCTACCTTCGCTAGCTCGCTAGACAATTACATAGGTGCAAACTAACCCGTGCTACTATAAAAAAGTGTCGGTATAACATAGATGTCGTGCTCAGTAGCGCGTGACTTAATTGTAGCCGACGGATGGGCCAGGATTTTCGCGTAGAGGTACAGCCGTTAATTAAGTTCAAAGTTAATCCGCGGCGGCCGGGGCCAGCAGCGGCGTGCGCGCATATATGCTTTGTCGGTAAGCTCCCCAAAAACGATCTATCAGCCGTCACCTCGATCGATCGACCGGCATGGTTTGCTGGATTTGGGGTTGTTGATCGAATGGATCTGTTCATTCATTCATTCACACAAGAAAAAACGCGCCAACCAGCCGCGCGGCTAAAAGCCGAGACGGCGCGCGGTGCATCATCTCGACTTGGTGATGGAGCATCCTCTGACGGACCCACATATCTGCTCCATCCATCCAAACCTACACCCTACCTACATGAGAATCTAGCTTCCACACACAAAAAATCAAGGATAAGGATATTAACTGGTAGTATCATAATATCATCTCTTCCGATATCTCCAGAATCCTCACCTAACAACATCGATCTCGTTAGATACTCCGTAAACAACGTTAGGACTCCACACTCTTCTTCAGCAACATTTTTCTTATGCAATTCTTGACCCAAAAGGTGACATAAAGAAGTAATGCATGGAACAAGTGTAGGACACCGCTAAGACACTTGCAGGACGTGTCGAAAAAGGCGGGCTAGCTAGCTAGATATGCATGGCCGAACAATGGCCGGTGCAGTCAGCAATTGTTAACTAGCCAGCACTAGCAATTAACCGCTTAACCACCACATCAACCAAAAGATACAAAGTGAAGTAATATAGTATCTTTCGATCCCAACACTTCACCTAATGTTATTCTTATATATATTCACTGACCTGAATACCATTGTGTGTTAAGTTTCCCCAGAGTCAAGATCATGACAACTTCATTGTGTTTTTAATCAACTGCTCGTTGATGAGACGCGAGGACATTGCGCCGTCGTCCGGGGGCGTTATTTTGTAATGGTGCTGCTAATGATTGCTAAACTGGACGGCGTTGGACATGACGTTGAAAAGGGATTGCCCGCTAGTAAACAAAGAAAGATTCTTCTTCGTAGTAATATTTTTCATTCAAAGAAAACGGGAGAGATAGATTCTTTCTGGTGGGCTTTTGGCCCAGAGCTGCTTGATGCATGTCTTAATTAACAATACAGGGATCATGAAGTTATCTCTCATTCTTCGTTTGAATATCTAAACATATACTCCTGACTTGTACTTTTGCTAAAACAAGAACTATTAATGTGGATACTTTCTGTTGTTCAATGAGGCTTTTCGCGTCGGCAAAAAAAATATACAAATGAAGGCACGATTTTTTGGCCTTATATAAAGAAACTCAAAGTGTAATTCACTCACAACTAATTATTTGTCTAAAGATGATTATTAATTTGTTTCTAGCTTAACTAAGAACAATATCAAGCATTAACAGATAGATCAGAATCTATTTAGTCCCATACATAAACATAAGTATAAATTATCCACCTTACTTATGGCGAAAGTTTACTTTATTGTATAAAATAAAGGTGTCCTGAGTATTAGGTAGAAACTTATATCTGAACAACCAGAACAATTGAATAAAAAAAAGAATAACCGGCAATGCATGTATCTCTCTAAGAAAAAAAAAGTGTGTGTGTGTGTTTGTCTGTGTTAAATCTTTGAGCAATTATAAAACATAGTAAAATCCTCCTGTTTATCATGTATATCAACGCATATTCGATGTATTAAATAAGCATAACTTGTATGGGCTCATATATATCTTATCATATTTATTCTTCCACCTGGGCCATCGCAATCATTTTTTATTTTACTTTATCCAAGAGTCTTAGAACAATCCATAGAATGCAAAAGGGTATTGCCATCAAAATGAGACCGAAATAAAACATACTGTTTGAGAAGGACAACACACAATAACATTGAAAGAAGAGAAACTTGTATGGGCTATACCTACCCTTGTCACATCAAAATGATTGAATATATATAGATCGCATCCTTTTTATAAACATCTGGCATGCATATTTTAATTCATGGATATAGTCCTCCGATTCTTTTAATAAAAAAATATACTCCATGTAATCTAATGCGGGTATACATATGCCGCACTAACTTAATGCTTGGTCACATTCTTTAATAATTGGTTAACTAAAGACACATCCATCCATTATGAACAAAAGTGTTCAAAACATTTTATGTGTGAGATGGGCAGTACACCCATTCCTCTATGTTGAGATATAGCATAGGTTAAACATATGCCAGTAAAGCCTGTAGATACCTTTGTGTATGTTTAATCATGCATTACGAACTAAAATTTCCATGCATAGTAGTACACCCGTTCCTCTTTGGTGATAGCGACAGAGGTAGCATTCCTTTTGAAGCTAGCCAAATGTATAATATGCATGTGTAGGTCCCCATCACATGGCGCCGGCCTAAAGCTAGATCGATTGATCCAACCGCATCACATATATATTCACATGGTTTTTAAGCAGCTATATAATATGTGGACGATGTGACCGGTTTGGTGTTAACAAATAATCCCATCTAGCTTCAGTTTGAATCCGACAGAACTACAGTGATAGATTATTCGTGGAGACTATTCATGGCGAAGCTAAATTTTTTAGCTTGCCGACGTACGGTTATGAAATGGTCCACGAGAGAGAATATAACCCACGGAAAGGTTCTTTACGACCCATCAATGATTCTTATATGCACCTAAATGAGGATAGCAATTATGTGGACGCTCCCACTTGTAGACACATGATGTATGTTACTTTTTGCAAGTTCTTAGTGTAGATCGAATGTTTTCTTTTTGCAAATTTTTCTTTTTAATTGCTTCCATTTTGCAAGCTAGCTAGCATAGACGATCGAGTCTGGATTCTTGGTACAAGCAGACATCTGCATTTCTGAGTAACTATTGTTTTTTAAAAGGGGGATAGCCCCCGGTATTTTGATCGTTTGATGCAAAGAGCCATATATTATATATTATTAAACATTCATGCAAATTCAGACATTGGAGCCCAACATCGACCCGAAAAGTTACCACTAACCTTATGGTTAAATATCGAAAAATACGAAATGTACATTGAGGGATCGCCGCACATGTGAACAAGATAAGGATTTCGACTATAAGTTGATCTCGGAATTTTCATGGCCAAAGCTAAGCTTTGATCCACCATGTTCAAGAAGGGCGTGATGCATGTCAGGTCTACATTGCCTTATGATGGATCTTTTGTTTCCAACAGACTGTGTGTACTCGTCGCTAGGCCACCTCCTCTACTATCATCACTTGACCATATAATGACAACCCGCGAACTGAGTGCCGCGGGAGGAGATATTAGAAGTACGTCGCATACCACCTCGCTTGTAGTCACGCCGCCCTTTATCCAATAACAAATAGCATTAGAGGCGCCTCCGTAGGAGACACCATGTGTAGGACCTACTAGAACATGCATGATTTGACACATTAATATCTACGCACGCTTCTATTCTTATAGACAGTGTTGAGCATCCAAGTGCAGAGCTTTGTAGAACAGCAGCAAGTTTCCCTTAAGTGGATTACCTAAGGTTTATCGAACTCAGGGAGGAAGAGGTCAAAGGTATCCCTCTCAAACAACACTGTAATTACGATACAAGAAGTCTCTTGTGTCCCCAAGACACCTAATACAATTGTCCGTTGTATATGTGCACTAGTTCGGCGAAGACATAGTGAAATACAAGTAATATGGGTGATTATAAGTGATATTAGCAATCTGAAATAAAAATGGCAGCAAGCAAACACGTAGCAGAACTGATTGTAAATGGTGTTTCAATGCTTAGAAACAATACCAAGAGATCATACTTTCACTAGTGAACACTCTCAACAATAATAACATAATTGAATGCAAAAATATCATCTCTTCACTATGCTACTCCGAACCACTCTACGGTCGGATAACGAACATCAATCCATGCGTAGGGCTGTAACAACACTCCTCAAAGTCGCATTCCCATGTCTAGTTAACCCCACACTGCCAACTTGAGCACCCTACAAGATACTAGACAAACACCACAATTTCATAGGGTCATCCAACATAAGATATAAATATCATGCTGAACCACACGGCGCACACACTGTCACCTTTACACCGTGATCAAAGTGTTTACTGAGATCTCATAACAAAACCACTTGAGTAGCATAACAGATGAAGATTAACATCTACTTATTCAACTAGATTACAAAGCTCATGATCACATAAAGATCACACCATGGAAGAGAGAGATGAAACACATAGCTACCGGTAGAGCCCTCAGCCCCGGGGGAGAACTACTCCTTCCTCATCATAGGAGACAGCAACGGCGATGAAGATGGCGGTGGAGTCGATGGAGATGGATCCGGGGGCACTTCTCATCTCGACAGGGTGCCGGAACAGAGATTTATATCCCCTAAAACTTGTCGGCGGCGGCGGCGGAGCTACGAAACTTTTCGTGGAAGGGGGCCGATATATTTAGGGTTTATGTCTCGGGGGAAATAAATAGGCGAAAGGGCAATGTCGGTGGATGGCCAGGGGGGCACACCACCCCTGGGAGAGGCCGGGGGGACTCGCTCCCCACCCATGGTGTGGGCACCCCTCTGCCCCTCTCCGGGTCTCTTTTGGACTCCGTTGATCCTCGGGGAATTCTAAGACTTCTGGGCTTCGAATCGTCCAATTCCGATAATATTTCCAGAACAACTGTTCTGAAACTAAAAACAACACAAAACATGAACTGGCTCCATGACATCTTGTCAATAGGTTAGTCCCAAAAAATTGATAAAAAGGGCATAAAGTGTAAAGGAAACATGTAGAATATAGTATGAAAACAACATGGAACATCAGAAATTATGGATACGTTTATGACGTATCACACTTCCACAAGGGACACCGTGTGTCGCACCCGCTGAGCCAGATTGAACCCTATCGGGAGGAGGAGGGGGCGTCCTATACCATCGTCCGGCCTCGAAAGCTCTATGGTCCAAGAAGAGGGTGTCCCATAGCACCATCGACCCATGATAACACGGAGGTGAAGGCTATCACATCTCAAGATCCGGTCACCGTGTTGTCCACACGACCACATCGCTACAAACATCGAAGAACTAGGGCCATCGTTTCTATACCCAAATCCCTAAGCCATCCTCGGGTTAGGGCATCTACTTCCAAGACATCGCCCATATGACAAGCATGTTATACAACTGTATTCACATCTACATCACAGTTGTTGGTAACTACTTTTGGAGGGCAGCCTTCCAAGTACGAAATTCCTGCCACAACATAGGACTCGAGTGGACGTGTCGAAGAAGCTCTCAGGAGCAGGAGGAAATTGGGCAATGTAGGAGGCACTCCGACTGAGGAGTAGCAGGAAGAATAGGGAAGACACTAAGAACATGACCGACTCGGGAAAGAAGACATAGAGAAGTCGATTCCTGCCAAAGAGGACATAGAGTGTCTGGCTCCAACATGGAGACTAAGAAAGGCTTGCCTAGTTTGGACAGAAGTTAGATTCATATTCAAGGGTGAATAGGCGAGTACTTTTTTAAATCTTTATCTTCATAGTTTAAAGGAAGAACGTAATGTATCTTCACTCGATATAAAACAAAGTGAGAGCGGCCTAGATGGCAATATACAACTAGCTACACAAGATAAACAAGGTAAAAATCTAGTAGCAAGTAAGCGAGGAGGTTCACACATGTATCTTCATGTGTGAACATCGTTGCCATGCTAGAAACGGGTCACGCTATAGCCAGTCTCCAATGTTCGGGTTGCGCATGAGCACGACAATGCAGGCCATCCACTTCCATAGAGAGGAACGATTGAGGCCGTCTAGGAACCGTCACATGCAGAGCCGCCTTACTGCACAACTACAGAATGTGCCGCACAATCTTCATCGAACATGGGAGCAACCATCAAGAAACTTCTTGTACCCACCACGAGGACCAGGAGATATCGTCGATGTCAGCCGCTTGATGGCTTTACCCAACAATGTGTGCTAGCGGTGGAAGAGAGGTTAGAACGGGAGGGGCGCCTGTTACACGGTAGGGTTTTCTATCCGATTCTCCCCATGTGAGAAATGTTGGGGTTATTTTATTTTCGATGAATCCCCTTCCACCCCAAGGGAAAAAGGAGTTGAGGAGCCTACGTCAGTGATAGGCTTTCCACCGGAGCCGCCTCCTCTTGTAGGCAGCATAATACCAACACCCCTTTCGCCGCCGCATCCCCCTTCACAAGTACATACGTATATGAGTTTGATGTGGACTGCGAGAACCCACAAATAATGATGGAGTGCCATCGATTATATCTACTGCACAAACTCGATAGAATCGCCTAGGAGCTCTCAGTAATTTAAATAATGAAGTAGCCCGTAGATAATAACATCCATCTACCATGTTGCAAAATTTAAATTTGAAAAACAACTTGAGGAAAAAAAAAAACGAATTCTTCGCTTCCTTGAACAACGTGCTCTTCCTAAATACCATGAAAAAAGGGACAAATAAATTCTTATTGCTATCATATAATATTCATCTCTATTTGATGATAGATAAACTACCTCCATCGTTTTTTTTTTTGCTTTCTCAATAGATATTTCATAAAACGGGCTCGGTGTGGACGCCAACAAGTGATCAATTTTCACATAAATCGCTAAGGATCCAGACTTCAACGGGGTTTTGCGCATTGAAGTTGGATATGAGAAAGCGTTATGACCGTCTGGAGCGGGACT